>JBBPLQ010001010.1:0-11516 GCA_038089855.1 Royoungia palumana
CCAGGTGACGAATTCGTCCACAAAGACGACCGTGGCGAACCCACAGTACTCCATACTCAGACGCTCACCACGGTCTCTTCGTCCTACCCGTTTGACTGCCTCGTATTCGTCCGTAACGTCCATCTGGAGACAAACAAGACCACGCTTAGATCCCTCTTCGCCCAAGCATTCCACGAAGGGAGTGGACCTGCCGGTCTCGACTATGTCGACTTTAACAAGGGTATGGATACGGTACGTTCTCGACTCTTCTCAACGGAATGCGCCTCGACTTTGCGATGTAGTGCTACCTTCGCGTTACGTCACCACCCCACGCGATGCACCTGAGCACGTACTTTGGCGCGCACCGTGTAGTTCAGGCTGATGGACTGGATACGGTGGGGCGAACACCACTTCGAGATGAAAAACCGATCGCGATGGAACTTGTCCGGGGTAAAAAGGAAGAGCTGTACTGGGAAAAGATTCCCGAAAAGGTACGACGGCAGGCCGTGGACAGGGCAATCGAGGAACAACTCAAGGTTGACAGCGAGTCGTCTGCGGTGCCACTCGAGTCAACACATCCTGACGGGGCTCACGGAACCCACGGAACCAGACGGACAAAACGGAAACGAGATACCTGATTACGAATGCTGATGTTATTGTGTGCCAATACTAGTGGACTTGAGATAACCCTCGGAAACCAACGTGATACCAGCAATGAGATATATGTCAAGGTATAGCATGCTCATGATCGATCGGCGTGACGTGCGTGGGCGCAGCCGTGGTCGTTATATTTTTGTGCATCGATGTCCTATCATCGTTCGCCTTCTTGTCGTAATCGATCCCTGACGCGCACGAGGGCTTTACCGAGTTCGTTGGCACCTTCGCCCGCGGGACCTTCACCCCAGTAGACATTTTCGTCCGCATACACGATATCCACGAGCCCTGTACGTAGAAGCAGCGCACGTAAGCCCGGATGTTGTTTGAACTTGAAGTACAGCACGTCCTCCATCTAACCGACAGTCAAGTGGATCCAATTCAAAGGAAATCCTGCGTACCGTCTGTAAAAACACCTGACCCCAATCCGGTCGAACGTGTTCCTGAAACCCCGCCGAGAGTGGATACATGTCGTTGACGTCCTTGCACGTCCGTATCCGTTCCTGCAACTCGGGTTTGTGCGTAAACTTCATGGCCTCGAGCAGATGCAGCGCCGTCGGATACATCTTGTTCTTGTACATCACCCTGTGATTCGAGTGGTTCACGAACCCCGCAAACTCGCCCGTGTGATCAAACTTGATCGGTGGACCGTGCGACGGGACCGGCATGGACGCACCCGAGGACGAGCCCGACGAAGACGAGGCGTTCGGATCGGGCGCGGGCATGTAGATCGACGTCATCGTCTGTGCGCGCGCGTGGCCGTGTCGACTGCCGCTGCTCGATCCGACGTCGCCCAACGTGACGTCCGGACCCGTCGTGCTTCGCGAGCGAAACAGCCCCCTCAGCGGTTTCTTCCCCTTGTCTCTCGACGAGCCGAGCCCGAAGAGGCCCCCGAACCGCGAGGACGAGCGTGGTGGTTCCGGTTCGGGCATCCCGACGTGCACGTCCGAGCACGGTTGGACGTCAAACAGGTCCGAGGGCTCGTTGGGGACTCGGAGGCTGTGGAGGACCTCTCGGTACGGCGAGGTGTCCCATACGTCTGCGGGAGGTGGCGGGAGGGGGTTGGCTGACCTTCCGGGTAAGGGCATGGGGATTGTCGATGAGTCGGGCTGAGGCATGGGGACTGCCGATGAGTCGGGGTGGGGCATAGGGACCGACGTTGAATTGACGTCTGGCATGGGCATGGGGACTGAGCCGTTGAAGGGCGTACGGCCGGGCTGCCCGGCGACCGATGGACGTACGGGCTCGTTGACGGAGGGTGGGCGGGGTGGCGGATCGGTGGGGCGCCTGTAAAAGTCGGTGAAGCGGGGACGGTCTGAATCGGGGGGATAACCAGACTGGGAGGGGCGCCGATAGAGATCTGAGGCGAGTGTGTTGGACCGTCTGTAGTTGGTGACGGGGGGTGACGGAATGACGGGCTCGGCGATGACGGGGGTGCGCGGGATTACCGGACCTCGCGTGTTTGGCTCGTTGGTCGAATAAGGCTGGGGCATCCGGGACGGCGCGTTTGGCGGTGGGACCAAAGACTGTGCAGTAGCTGGTGGCACAGGCGCGGGGACGGGGACGGGTGCAGGTGTCGGCGCAGTGGCGGGGGCGGGCATTTGGATGGCCGGCGCGGGTTGTGTATTGGGTATCACAGCAGGAGCGGGCATTTGCATGGCGGGTTGGGCAATGGCAGGAGCTGGTACTACACCGGGTTGGATGGCGGTTGGATATGTCGCCATCGGGACGTAGCCTTGGGGCATGGCGACCATTGGCTGTTGCATCCCATAGGGCGGCATGAGTACCGGGGCATAGTACGTCGGGAACGCCGATGGCATCTGCTGGTCTACAGCTGGCGATCAGCGACTCGCTGCGCACGGACGACGAAAGACACGCACAATAGGGGACCCCATGGTAGGCTGTGGTGGGGACGGGGAACTTTGGCATCATGAAATCATCGTACCTCAAGTTGTCCTGCTTTCTGCTTTTTCTCCCCCAAGTCCACATGGCCGGCAAATAAGACGAATGGATGTTTGTGTGGCCCGTGGCGGGTGTTATGACGGGTCTGGACGGACTGGAACCCATCAGCGAGGCCTCGAGGAAATTTACGTTCAGGTTCAAAAACGGATGCACATGTTCACATTCGACGCGAGTCATTTGCCAGTCGACGTACATACAATAGCTCAGTCATACCGCGAAGCACGTCGTCTCGGCGGACTTCTCGATCGCGAATACGATGGAGACCGTCTCCCTCCACGCCCACCCCGTCCACCCCGGTGTGGTGGCGAATCCCTCCGAGGACGCCTTTCAGGTTCCCGTGCACGATCAAAGTCACGGTCTCTCCCTGCAAAATCACCAGATCTTCCCCCACGACCACGACCGCCTCCGGGAGGCGGTGGGTTAGAATCGCCCCGCCAATGTCCTCCTCCACGTCCCGGGGGTGGCGCATGCGCAACATTGCCCCATCCGCCGTCACTCACACGGCCGGGCGGACCGCTGCGCCAGCCGTTGGGCTGGATCTGTTTGGCCGCAACGTCTGCTTGTGGTACGCTGGGAGTGGCCCCTTTTGGAAGTATGATGGAAACACAGAGATAATCCCCAGGTACGAAACGCAGCTCCTCGAGCGTCCTCTCTTCTTTTTCACGGTCGGTCAGTTCGCGGTGTTGGTCGTCACTGTCTTCCAAGAGTCGAGCTGCGGGTGATTCGAGCGAGCCTGGTTCGCCGAGGATGTCGCGTGAATAGACGATGCCGAGCTCCTTTTGGGCAAAGCGGCCCTTGTTCGCGCCGTCCGCATATATCGCGCGGAAGGAGTAGCGAGCAAGCGGGTGTCGGAACTCGGAAATTTGAGGCGAGGTGTTGCGCAGAGTGGTCAGGACTTCCCGTAGGGTAGCATCTCTCCTGAAATGTACGGATGAGGCGGGCACACACAATAGCAGATACATGACTCACCAAGTAAAGATTTGGTGCTCGTCGGTCGTCGGGAGCGTGCCCTCTTCGAATAATGAGAGACGGTGGAACGTGCCGACTTTGACAAACGAGCGGATGAGAAACGGGGCTGTCTGTACGAAGGTAAGCGTCGAGGTCAGCGACGAGGATGCGGCTACCTTTTCTCTCGAGAAGAGGGACTGGCCCACTGGCTCACTTGCCTCGGAGTCGTTCATGCTGGTCAACAACGTAAATTACGTAATTACCTTCGGAGTTTGAGGACCCCTGGATTTCAAATTCCGACCAAACCGGCATCGCTTATACATTGAGGCAGATCGTCCGGTGATCCATCGTTTACGGGAGGTGAACCTGTCTCGGTTTCAGCTGCGCATGAACACCGGCCTATTTAACTGGCCAAGGCTGGCGTCTGATGTCTTCTCTCAACGACCACCATGGCACCCGGCGGAGGCTACGAGCCGCTCAAGCCTGCGTCCGTCAACACACCGTCCTCGCCCAGGTCCACGTATCGTCTAGTCTCGGTCATCATCTTACTCGCCTCGTCGGCATTCCTGCTGTCCAAGTCCATCTTGTTTGGTCAACACCCCCCGCCATCGCTGGGCGAACTCCACGATGGAGGATCGCTCGCAAAATGTGTGGCAAACGCAGTACCACCCGCGTCACCCCCTGCACCCACGAACCCGTGGAATTCCCTCTCTGTGTCTGAGATCGTCGAGATACACGACTGGCTCTTTGCCCCGGAGCAGGGTCTCAATCTCACCCTGGGTAAAATAGCTGCTGCGTCGGACAACCACGTCTATATCATCGAGGCGTATTACCCACCAAAAGACGCAGCGCTCCGTTATCTGGCTTCCCCTACTATTCATAGCACACCACCTAGGTTCGCAAGGGTGGTCGTGCATCATGGCGCGGCCGATGTACCCGTCGTGCAAAATTATCTTGTCGGACCACTTCCCATCGGACCGCACACGACCATGTCACCCTTGACCGACATCTACCAGGTAGATCCGATTCCATACAACGCTCGCTCGTGGGATACGCGTGACTGGGAGTCTCCCGAGATATATTCCAACATAGCCGCCCCCTTGGCAGAAGCATTCCAAGTGAGTAGAAACTATTCCCATGCTCAGCCATGCTCAGCCTCGGAAAGGAATTGCTTGATGGTCAAGCAGCCGGGCTTCCCAACGATACCCTTGTTGCAGCAGGCGCCGGTCCTTTCAGCTTCGACGGATCCTTCCGTCGCATGTGGATCGGCTGGCGTCGAAATGTCCCCGGGCCCTTTTTGCACCCTCTGAACTTTTATCAATATGTCGATGTCAGTGGCACAGATTCGTCTCAGTGGAAGCAGCTCAAGGTTCGTGTTTACTTGCTGACAATGACCAGAACTCAGCGAACGGTCCAGATCGTGTACAATCATCAAGTGTTCGACACTACCGAATCATTCTTGGAAGCACTCCATAATGGTTCCCTCAAGCGTGCTCCATCTCCTGCTCAAGACGCGGACTTTTCTTGGAGCACCAGAAAACGCACGGGACCTCAGCGCGACTTGGATCACCTTCCCGGTCCGCGTTCCGTCAACTTTGCGGGTTTGAGGTTCAGAGTCGACTACGAGCAACAGTACGTTAGCTGGATGGGATGGGGTCTTTACCTTGGTTTCGACAGAGATATGGGTCTCAGCCTATGGGACATTCGATTCCGCGACGAGCGAATTATCTATGAGGTGTGTTTCATTTCCTCATGTGAACAGCCTTCGATATGCAACGCGTTTTTAGCTCAGACCACAAGATGCGTTGGCACAATACGGTTCGTCGTCGTCACATCTGTGCTGTGCCCCACTTGACCAGATTCGGAACAAATATAGCTGGAAACGACCCATTCCAGTCATCAGCTTCTTGGCTCGACCGTTACTTTGGGATGGGCCATTCAGTTCGTGACATGCTTCCCGGATACGATTGTCCCCACGAGGCAGTTTATCTGCCTGCGATAACATTCGGTCTCACGGGCATCTTGTCACGAGATCGTGCCATTTGCATATTCGAGCATGATAGCGAACGGCCACTTACGAGACACTTGGGTTATGACAAAGACGAATTTGGTGCGGTCAAGGGGTATCAACTCGTGATCAGAAGCGTAGCTACACTTGGAAAGTATGTTAAACCTAACTTTTCCCAGAAAATGAGAGGCTTACGAGTGCTTATGCAGCTATGACTATCGTGAGTGAGAGATATTGTGAAATAGACCATACAACTGATCGATCTTCTGCTATCATTCTCAGTGGTAAATATTGATTCTAAAGAACCAACCCCTTTTACTAATTTGGTTTAGTTTGATTATATTTTCCATCTTGATGGGACAATTGAAGTGCGGGTGTCAGCGTCGGGTTATCTCCAAGCTGGATACTGGGACACCGATCAACAACACTATGGCGCTCGCATATGGGAAACCACGAGTATGTGACTCTTGACCTTGGTTGGTTATAATCACTAATCACCTATCCCTGAAATTCAGTGGGAAGCTTGCATGACCACGTCATCAACTACAAGGTGGAAGAGGAATTATTACATGCCAATCTCGCTCATCTCTTGTAGGTCGACCTCGATGTTGCTGGCACAGCCAACTCCCTTTTGAAAACGACGACACATCAAGAAGTCGTGACTCACCCCTGGTTCAACGACGATTGGGGCAACGAAATTACTCAACAAACTATCCACAGAGAATACATCACCAACGAAGATGAAGCACTACTCAAGTACCCTGCCAACTTCCAGGGGGGTTACTCTATCGTCAACCAAGAGAACAAAAACAAATGGGGTACCGTCAGAGGATACGCGATCCACCCTGGATACTCCCCGATACATAGCGTAAGCATCATCGAGTCGACGTCTCGACCGGACAGACGTTGATTATTGGGACAGGCCGTCGTGGGTTCCAAGCGACTTCTCAGAAATGCTAACTGGGCACGCTACAACCTCGCCGTATCCCGTCGCAAGGACACTGAGCCTTCATCGAGCAGTGTCTGGAACTTTAACCTTCCCGGCACACCGCCCGTCGACTTCCACAAGTTTTTCGATGGGGAGAACATCACGCAGGAAGATCTAGTCGCGTGGATCAACATCGGCATGCATCACCTAGTAAAACCTTGTTCCTGTCTTTTCAAAACAGAGCTCACGCCGTCGGTCATCATAGCCACAATCCGAAGACGCGCCCAGCACGCGGACGAATACAGCCACGTCGACGTAAGTGGTCCCATGCCTCAGAGGACACGATCTCACGCTACTTGTCAGATTCTTCCTCACACCCCTCAACTACTTTGACCATGACGTCTCGATCGACTCTACCAATGCTGTCCTCCTCCAGACGCCCGCCAACCTCGGGGATCCATTCCCGTTCGATGACTATGGCGTGCAGCCGGCTCATTGCATTCCGGACGCACCTGCGCTGTTCGCGTATGCGCCCGTGCGCGTGTTTGACCACCAAGGGAACGAGGCGCAGTTTGAGAGCATGGAGGCCATGCGGAGCAGTTCCGAGCTGTATCATCGGATCAAATTTAATGAGTTGTGAAAAGGCGCTCAGTACTATGTGTCCTCCCAATGCCATGCGTTTTCATTGGATTGACAACTTGTCATGCACGATACATCATTAATAGATTCCTGTGAATAAACCGGGCCGAGACAGACAATCCTGGGTACAGGAAAGGTGTCTCTGTAGAGTAGGGCGCACCGCCTATACGACTTGACTAGTACCGGACACTAACTTTCTCCCGAATTGGAACTTGAGCTTGAACATTTTCCCAGAGGATCTCACTGATACTACAAGTTCTTAGGGCTACTAGTGGCAGCTATGAGTACGAGAACGTACACGGTCCGTCGAATCATCGCATGGCAAAGTGGATATACTCACACCGTCCCTGATATACATTCACATGTCGTAACAGACGGTGCCCGGATTTTTCGTCCAGGATCACGTCGATCAATCGTCCACTGGCGCTGGAGAGGTACGCGTTCCTCGTTCCAATAAACCACGACACGTCTGGCTTGAATCACTCAATCCCGACCTGATCTCGATGTAACAAACCAGGCTGTGAGTCGGCGTTGTCGCTTCCCGAATCTCCGATCCTGCAGCCGTACCCGAGGTGACTCCGAGTGACTCTCCAGGTACTCCCCGGGTTTGGCCTCGTCGATACATCGCCGGACCGGTGGACGAAATTCGTTGCAGATGTTGGGCGGCTGAATGCGACTGCTAGACCGGGGACGCAGTACAAGGTTTTTGTGCTGGGCCGGCACGGCGAAGGTTATCGTGCGTCGCTTAGTTATACCCTCGGCGTGTCGTTCGTGACTCGATGGTTTGCATCTCAAGACAACGTGGCCGAGGCAAAGTATGGGTCCAAGGTGGGTCGTCCCACGATCGATACCGCTACGTTCTTTGACGCCAGCGTACGACGTACGAAGGCGTGGAACCAGTGAGCCTTCACTCTATTCGGCATGTCGAGTTCTTTGATCGATCCCATCAGATACTGGGCAAAGTTGGACGGGGACGGGGAGATCACTTGGGGCCGTACGTCGCCGTTCTTTTTTTTTTTTTTCAAGGATGAGCGCTTGAGCGTCTCCGCGACTGTGACGGATCGATCTGACCGACAATGGGCACACAGCCGATCCACAGCTGACGCCGTTGGGGGAACAGCAAGCGCAGGAGGCACACGCCGCCTGGGCGAAGGAGATTCCTTTTGGAATGCCGCTTCCAGAAAAGCTATATACTAGCCCTCTGACGCGCGCGATACGCACGCATCAATCGACGTTCGACGGCGTCCTTTCCCCTTCCGGTCCAAAGCCGATCATAGTGGAGGCAAGCTGCATACCAGCGTCATCGCCTTGTGCATTCCTCACATGTACCCTCACACAGAACGTTCGCGAACACAATGGGGTGCATACCTGTGACAAGCGGCGGACGCGCTCGGAGATACACGCCGCATTCCCGGAATACTGTTTCGAGGACGGCTTCAGTGAGAACGACGAGCTCTGGAAGCCAGATTATCGCGAAACGTACGATGATATCGATCGCCGGGCTATGCATGTGTTGGACATGATATTCCGTGGTGATACAGAAACATGTAGGCATCGTTCTCTTGTTTCATGGTGCTTCTGCCTGCGCTCGATCTTACTCATCCCTCGGTTAGTTATCTCGATCACCTCACACGGAGGGTTCATCGGCGGTTTCTTGCGAGTGTGTAAGCATCGTCCGTGGACTCTACCTACGGGAGGTTTGTTGCGGCATTTACTCGTCATCCAGAATGTGCTCAGTCGTTTCTGGTCATGTCAGGAATAATCCCCCTCGTCGTGAAAGGATCCGTCATGACGGAATCATTGCGTAACTAGAGCGTCTTACTACCCCACGATGCCACAAACTAAATCTATCAAAACGTTGCATGTTTATCTACATGATTTCTACCTGTTTTCTGCCAGTGCTTAATCATACCGTGGGTTTCTTGCACATCGTCACCACTGCAGAAAAAAAAAAAGCCGGTAGGTTCCTGGACGGTACATTATGATCGCCGTACTTCCCTATGATTCCCTGCTATGTATATGTGACTGCACTCAACATGCTCCTACAAATGTGCCTGTGTTCGGGCACTACAGGATCGGCGCCCCGTACTATAGGTATTTGACAGCGGGGGTCCAAGGCGGTGTTTTTGAGCATACGTAGTCGGAACTCAGACGTCTCTTAAGTGCGGGTAGTGCGGTGAGAGCTTTCTTACAGGACCCCCAACAATCATCACCACCTTGCGCGCCGACGACCATGAACACACGGAAATACGAGGTGGGTACGATGATGCTGCTGGCATGCCGGACGTCCGGTCTTGAGGTCCTGATGTCGATGGGTCGGATGGTCATCTGACGTTCCGACAGACAGTGCCAGGATTCTTCGTTCAAGACAGTCCAGATCGCGAATCATCCGTGTCCTCTCCCGAAAAGGTATGTGAGGCCCCGGCCCAACTCGGTCACTTTCGACGAGCTGATGGTCTCGTTTCGACATCCCTGGCATAGGCTGTGAGTGTGCTACTTTGTAGAGGGCCGGTTGCTATGCTCAGCTTGCTGTGACACCCGGCCCGTTGACGACTCGGCGAGACTGAAAATTTTCTTGGCCTTTCCCAGATCCTCCCCGGATTTGGTTTGATAGATACCCGTTCTGATCGGTGGACCACGTTCTCTACGGCAATTCAAAGGCTCAACCAGACCGCACCGCCAGGTGTTCAGTACAAGGTATTCTTTTTAGGTAGACACGGAGAAGGATATCGTAAGTCTCGTGCATTTGCAGGTTCTCCGAACCCATGTTTGACTGCATTTGTTCTGTAAAGATAACGCCGCTTGGGATAAATATGGCCCGCAGGTGCGTCGCTGACATTCAATATCCTGTTCGCCCGATATTCACAAGTTGTCCGAAAGGCATGGGATACGTGAGTTTTATTTGCAAGTGATGACGTGGTACCCTTCTGAGCGAGCGAGCCAGGCACTGGTCGAAACTCAATGGAGACGGAGAGGTCGTATGGGGACGTGCGTAGCCAGTTAACCGGGGAACACCTTCGTCTCAGCACTTTTTCACAGCTGACGCGCATCTCACACCGTTGGGCGAGAAGCAGGCCCAGGAAGCGCATTCTGCTTGGGAGACCGAACTACGGTTCGGTGTTCCTCTTCCAGGAAAGTTTTACACCAGCCCTTTGACGCGGGCTATACGTACACACCAGATTACCTTTGACGAATCCATTGTTTCCGGTACTCAGGCGACCATTGTAGAGGTGAATTCGTCTGATCAATGTCTCTATCCTTTATTTATGTGATCACAGAATGTCCGCGAACAAGCTGGAATCCATACCTGCGACAAGCGGCGCACGCGCTCCGAAGTATACGAGGCATTCCCAGAATATATAATTGAGGACGGGTTGAGCGAAGCTGATCCTCTTTGGGATCCGGATTATCGAGAGACGCACGATGACGTTGATCGACGTGTAACAAGTGTGTTGGATATGATATTCCAAGAAGACAATGAACAATGTGGGTTTCAGTTGTCTTGCCATGATTTGTTTCGCTTCGAGAACTCATGAAAGTGTTAGTTATATCTATCACTGCACATGGAGGTTTTATTTCGGGATTCTTCCGGGTGTGTGGCCATCGTCCTTGGTTTCTGGCGACGGGAGGTGAGTAGTACGATTGATGGTAGAGAACCGACCGAATAATCACTCTCGTTTCAGGGGTTATTCCGGTGGTTGTTAAGGGATTTGTGGCAGATATGAATTTGCTCGATCAAATGTAGTAGATGGACAACTGCTGCGAGCGCGTCAGTGCTCATTTCATCACTCCGAATAGAAAGTGTATAGACTATGAAGTCGCTAGATAGGGCTTCATCCTCGTGATTGTCCGAGCTTTCTGAGCTGTCAATGAAATAGGTGGTTGACTTGCACATGTCGCGTTTGTCCTAGGATCAAGTGGAGCAGTGAGTCAGTGAACATACAACTAGGATTCAGAGAGAAAAAAACGAGGCGTTCCGATTGCAAATTACGACTGTCATGTAGCCGCTTGGGATGATCTCGCAATGGCGGTTACCAGTACCAAAACGCTCACCAAAGGCGAGGTTTACAATGTGGAAACACGGCACACAAACGAGACAGCGGCTATCAAGTATGCTTGATGTCGTCCTGCGTGCTGGCGAGAACTGCTAGAACTCACATTGTGGGCAGATCATGGTCACGCTCAACGCTGCAACTTGAGCATCAGAGTCCAAGTTAAATAAGTCGCCAGGCGTTCGGCGTTAAGTCAGACTCGGCGTATTCCGAGTTGAGTTTGCGCTTTAATGGCTCAACTAGTCTCAGTCTAGAAAACTTAGAAGAATGTAGGTGAGGCAGGCATGCTGGTCAATCGGGCGAGCATCAAGGCATGAACTACTAGTGAAGCCTTGATACCCGCCAA
>JBBPLQ010001011.1:0-11515 GCA_038089855.1 Royoungia palumana
AGATCACGAGGAATAACTGTCTTTCGAGTACTCGCCAATAAAAGGCACTTCCACGTCACCGATGAACGCCACACGAAAATTGAAGCTCGAGAAAGTTCATCGCGAACATTTTCCAGCACGTTACAGATCGGGAAGATTTGATTCCGCACGTCAATCCAGAGACTGAGAGAAGCCATCAGCGAGAAGGTTTCGTGAGGCACGTACAAGCCGGTGGCACGTCTGCAACAAAGTTGAAGTAGGTTGTGTGGAGCCTAGGCTGAGGATTCCTCCATTTGCTTCTTTTGGAACAAAAAGGTAACGTGCACCAGCCGAGGGAACCCATCCTGAAGCCGGCGAACGCAGACGGTAAACTTCGGTAGCTTATCTTGTCGACGGGATTTATCCAAGAAAGTGATGTACATTCTTTGGATAAGAGAACAACAACAGCATAGTAGCATATAATATCAGGTGCAGGACACAGGACGGAAAAACTTATGCGCTCCGATTCGAAGAGCCACTGGTCAACATAAATGGAGTAGGAAAAATACTAAACGATGACGCCTCAATTTCGAGCACGAAACATAGTCTAACTTATGGAAGAAAGGCTGCGAATAGGCAAGATAAGAACCAAAGGAAATGAAACAAGGCCATGTGAGCTGGCATAGGTAAACCATTAATACAAAAGGGGTAAGATAAAATACCATTCGATGTTGATTATCTGGTTTGACATTTAAGTTGAGGCGCATGTGCATTGGTTTGCATTGTTTTTCGGCGCACTGATCCCGAAGAACTGATGCCTGGAATAAGACTCGGGGAATTGGTTCGCGATTCGGATCCTTCCACGTCCATATAGTTGCGTAGTTGTCGGAGGTGGGGCGATGCCTCATGCCTCAAGCCCTTCCGGGGACGATCATCAGAGCTTCTAGTCGTTCTTCCAGGCCTCTCCCTAGCCCCTCACGCTCCCACTCGCCGCCGATATCATCCAATAATGCGATGCTGTCTCTGTCCTTTCCATGCAGCGATCCGGCGCTTGAATGTACGCTACCGAAACCGGTTACTCCAGGAATGTGAGGAGGCGGTTCAGACGAAGCACATGTAGTGAAGGACGACAACGGCACCGTCGATGCGGGGGTCGATGCGAGAAGGTCGGAGTAGGACATAAATGAGAGGCGCTTTGAGGCACCGTGCGTCGGAGACGGCGGGTGAGAGATATTCAATGGATGAGTATACGGCGATCCGGTATAAGTGGAGGAGGGGGAGATGGCGTGAGAGGTTGGCAGAATCGACTGAGGCTGAGGTTGATTGATAGGCTGAAGCTGGGCAAGTGGTTGCATAGGCGAGGCAGTGACTGGGGGGAGTTGATCGATCGTTGTCGAGGGCGATGATTCAGCGGATGACAAGGTGGAGTAGTATGCTGAACTAGGAGTGGTGGTCGAAGGACTTGGTTTTCCGATTTTCTTAACTGCTCCCGCCTGCGCAGCGGGGGAAGATGTCGTAAGAGGAGCCGTCTGAATTGTCAGACGACCCAAAGGTTCCTTAGTAGGACTCGAGGAAAGAAGCGGTAATGCGATCGGCGCGGAAGGAGACGAGGAACCAGGAACGCTCAGTAACAGGCTAGAACGATGCCTTCCAGGAGACCTGCCGGTCGTCGGACTGGGACTTCTGCTCCTCAGGCTCCCAATCGGACTGGCAAAGCCGCTCCTGAGTTCCCTACCCCTGTCTCTAGCAGGGGTAACAACAGCGATGTGATCCTCCTCCATGGGCGAAGAAGATGCAAGAACTGATGCTGCGGAATCAAGGACAGATGGCACGCCTTGTTCAAGCTGTTCGGTGCCTTTTGACCTTGGGATGCGGTGAGGATTAGGGGGGTGGGAAGATGGCGGCGATGGAGGACCAATGGGTTCAATGTCCCGTTCGAAGATGGCCGAGGAAGACGAGTGGCTAGAAAAAAGACAGGGTAAGCCACCGTCAGTGATAAGGGAAGATGGTAATCTTACGCTGATGTGGGTGACGAAGGTATGGAGGAAGGTGAACGAGAGCCAAGTCGTGCGTTGGCGGTCTGCAAAAGCTGAGAGGGATGGGATGAAAGCCTTCGTTCCCTATGGGATGGGGTGAGGAGGGTTGAATTTGAGGTCATCCTTCGAAGATCAACAGGGGGAGAGTGGTGAGGAAGTGGGACCATGTTGGCTGCGGATAAAGTTATATCACACGAGAAAATCAGCCAAGAAAGCGGAAAGACACACATGGGTGGGTTTCTTGTGCTGACATCTGAACGTTGAACTTTGAACGACGAAGCTGCAGGGGGGTGTGGACGGACGGAACCAGGTGGATGAAATATGTGAAATGAAACGTCCTTTGTAGTGGCGTTTCGCTGTTGCCTTTCACCGGGTGTCGGCGTCGGCAGTTTCTAAATGGGCGCGTCCGACCCCCAAAAGGCTGGTCAATCTATCGTCGCTGTGTCGTCGCTTTATTGACCACAGCATAACGTTCGAATCCCCTTGATGATCATGTTCCCGGCTGTGTCTCTCTCGCTGCGGAGTCGTGCCCACTGCTAGTACGCATAATAGTCGTATGTGGCTCAACCAGTGGTTCACCATCGGTATCCGGGGCGTTTGCGCCCTTGCTTTCCGCTATCAGTCTAGTGCTGACAGCACCCCTTGACCCAGTCGCTTTCTATTAACGTCTTCGACCCTGCGATCTCTCCCTTCCCTCCTGATTAGGTGAGTATCATGATTTTTCTCCTTGTCCATTCTTCGTTTCTATGGCTCGGCTGGTCGCACGAGAGTCCAATTGAGGGAAATGCTGCCCAGGACTTAGCGCCGCTAGCGGACCTTGTTCTCAATGAAGGAGATCCACTGAAATGGAAGCAAATTATAAGAATGCTCTGAGTAAGAATGGCATCCTTACGATATTGCGATCTCATACCGTGTCTCAAATCGGTACATTTTCTGGTGATTGTCAGTCTTTTTCCCCTCGACCCGCGGCGGTGCGCATTGGGGCGATACGCACATCATCCTGGGCAGATCATGCACAGGATTTCAAGTTGGCGAAGTTGATGAACCAACTGGTGACATCATGAGGCACGTAAGCGGACGTTGCTTCCCACTGGATTGATAGAAACACGATGGTGATACGAATAGATCCATCAAGTATTGATTGTGCGGCCACCACTTTCAGAGAACTCGTGACAAGCCATAATGCTCGTGGCACCCACATGATGCCAACAACTGCATATCGAAACGATAGCAAGGACGCCATTTGTCCGTGACCCAAGTGGAAAAATGAAGCCAGCGTAGTTCGATAGTGTTTGATATCTGCTACAACACTCTGACGCACGCTCTTGATGATGATTTCATGACTCGAATGAACGTGCCTCACAGTGAGTTGCCGAGATCAGCTACGAATCCCACACATGAAATGGAAATCGCTTTCCATGATCTTTTCGTTCAAGTCGGATTCGGCAGACCGCAGTCCGACGGAGGCGACGGGACAAATGGCACAGCTACTGTGCCCAGCACATACACCTGACCACCTGTCAAGGTACTCATCGCCGCTTCCGAAAACTTCGAGCCAGTTTTGACTGTGTCAACGACCAAGATATTGTCGTTCTCCCACCACGTGACGGACACGTGACAGACCGCCGACAAGCTACAAGGTTATGCGATCAAGTTTATTCAGTAGCACATTTCCGTGTACACGACGCGTGGTGTGAAACTCCTCCTGCAAGACCTACAATATTGGACCGGCAGATGCGTTTCAGACACGATCTTATTGACCCCTCTCTACAATATCCCGACCGTGCGAGGCCCGGCTCCACGATCGGCGCTACATGCCCGGCCGAAGGTGTGCTATCGCATCCGTTCCACAATCCATCCAAAACTGTCGTCTCGCCCTTAAACAACGCCAGGATGAACGCGCATGGAACGTACGCCTCAAGGGAGTCGGTAACAGGTCGTCCAGACCGTGTTCTGCATTGGTCACGATGAAGAGCGGGACGTTGGAACGCCGGAGGTTCGTGCCGTATATAGTAGGTTGCGGCAGGAGAGCTTGGGAGAGAACGTGTTCGGGAGAAGTGGGACTTGCGGGTGGGGTACCCTTAGCCTAGGATTGCCCGAAGGTATCTCTGACACCAATATGTCATTCGCATCCTCGCTATCATTATTATCAGCGACCGTCCTTACTTGGGGCAGGACACATCTTTCAGCGCCAACGCCGTTTGTGCATCCAACCCCAGAACGTCCCATACGGGTTTCCACCAGACGAGCCTCACGTTTCTCCGTGCACCTGTTTGGAAACGGCCATCGCCTACACGGACATGTGTGGCCACGTACGTTCCTCCAAGGGCTTGCCCAATTCTCTCCGCGGCCAATTTCAACGCGGCGTCTGTAAGGGCCATGTGTCGCCTTATGTCGCTACGAAACTGACGTTTCTCGGCCTTCCTGAGTCGGAGTCGTGAAGGACGAAAGAGTGTGCCAAGCTGGATGAGACGTTCGGAAGCCACGGCGAGCGTGTCGATCAGAATGGCGTGGAGGTGTTTGTCGCCCTCTCGCGCGGGACCCGGAGTGTCCACAAATTGAAAGTCGTATAGCTCGGTGTCGGGGAGAGACAGCGTTTCGTTGGGATGGACTCCCAATCCTTCTTCCGTCCACTCCATGGTCTGGTTTGAGAAGTGTACAAGAGCTTGCTGGGCCTCGATCGGCCCCAGATCCACGAGCCAAGCCCATGGGACGAGCGTGTATGCCGAGTAATCCACGCATTCATCCGGTGGTGGTATGTCCGTTGGGATATATGCACAATGTCTACGTCCTTGCTGTTTATCACTCAATCGGAGCATCCGGGTGAATGCTTGAGAGCGGACGTAGCGGAGGGTTTTAGGACCAAGACGAGCGGGTGGAACGAGGGGGGTACGGTTAAGGAGAAAAGCGAGTGTGATGGCGTTTCGAGGGCAATGCGTTGGTTGTGGAGACCGCTGTGGGGCAGGTAGGCGAGATAGGTGGTAGTAGAGTTGGCGCGGGGGGTGCTGAGACACGTGTCGGACTCGTCAAGAATGTCGAACGTGATATCAAGTGGGAACGAGGCAGGATCCTCGTGTGGCGGGTCATCCGGTCATGCCCTTCCAATGTGTCGCGCTGGGACACGTTGACTGTATAAGACCGAATGAGCGGGATCGAGAGAATACGCACAGATGGAGCGGGATGACTGTACCTCGTTGAATATAACTAGTACGCGCACGCAAAGCATGCAAGCGTGAGGCACGCCAAAAATGCCACGAGAATGGCCAAGCGACACGTGCGGCGGTACGGGACATGGATGTACACGGCCGACGATAGGTACAATGTGGACCCAGCACGGGAACGACGAGGTGGACGCATGCGATAGGCGCCGTTCTCGGTCGACCTGGAGAGGGACTGGAGCGCATACCTCGGCGTAGTGGACATGGTTTTGTCGTAGTAGTCCTTGGATCGTTTTACTGATAAGGTCTTGCAGCTCTGAATCCGGTGTCCCATGGCCTTCTCGATCAACCGGGGCAAGCAATCAACACAAGTTCAGAGATTGCACACCACCAAGCGAACAGAACATCGTTACATAACTCAAATATTCACTGCCACCGTCATCTTGACCACTTCGCTTCAAAGCCTGGATGGCTTGATACGAACACAAAATAGTCTGCTTTCCCAAGTTCAGGGGCGGAAATGAAATAATGCTCAAGCATGTCCAGCTCCTCGTGGCCTACGTCTCGGTCATTGGATGTGGACACTGCCAGGATGCATACATGATGCTGATGCATAATCATATTTAGATCTACTACCCTGCCTGATGGGCACAAGAAAAAGTGCTGGCCATCGACGAGTTTCGGGGACTGGTTCAACGATCTAATCAAGAAACAAGACATGATTGCGAGGTCAATCAGTTTATCGTGTCCTGGATGACGTGCTCACCCGGTTGAAAAGTCGAGCTCCATTCCCCTCTTTGGATTTCGGCATGGTTGGATATCATGGGATACCACCAACTTCAAGGTGAGGTCTCTTTGGGAGAACTATTGAAAGATCCTAATGTGCGACCCCAGACCACCAAACTCTACCTACACGATAACGAGCATGCGCTTGCGATGTCCCATCACGCCCTCCACATGCACCGTTTTATCGATTTTCTCGTGGGCTGAGGGATCAGCGAGCAGACTTTTAAGTATTGGAATTGGGTGGCACGCCAGTGGGTTCTCGTCGCATCGCATTATGATTACTCTGCTTATGGTTTTCAGGAGCCGTGTGTCTGCTGATTTTCTCGAGCAGGACTTCTCATACCACACTTATGTTCTTAGCACACAGGCCACTCATGCGTGCATCAGGCACGTTCCTCATGTCAGCGATCTGCCCGAATGGTGCACCACTTGGCATAGGCACCTCCGGACGCTGGGATTGAATCCGAGCTTTGCGCTGCGACGTTGTAACCACCTGGCTATATGAACAAGAACAAGGTGGACCACTTGATGATTATGGAAGTGTGTGTTTACCTTCCAAGTCGATCACGCCACCGTTGGATTGATGTGCGATCAGCCCTACACAAAGTCCTACGGGCTGTTCAAAAAGCATAGGCTGACAAGTCAGGAACGGCCGATGTTGTGGATCGCACACGTATTGGGAGCCGGGCAAGTTTGAGCTTGCGATTCGGTACGTATGGTATGCTCTTTGTGGTATGAGAGGAGAGGAAAACTGATGAAATGCAATATGGTTCTTTGAACAGATCGCCAAGTGCTGTGCTTCGTCCACTTTTTCCAATGCGGTATGCGTGCGTCTAAAAGTTGGATGAGGTTGGTAGAGACGATTTGCTACGGTACGCCTTGTATGGCTCTATCGATGCCTACTAATTAAATTATGGGGGCAGTGACCGGGGAGGGTGCAAGACGAACTACTGCCCTTTCTCAAGGTAGGATAGGAGTGACGTTTGCGAGAATGACATTCAATATAAAAGACTAGAGCTCTGTTCCGCTTACCTCAGGAGACATTGTAATTGACCTCAAAGAACCCGAACCCATTCGTACGCGCTGTAACGAGCCACTGCAGTCGGTATCGATTTCCTGTTTATAGTGAACGCTTCGGTTGTGTTTTGGAAGCCGAATGTCCGAGCGGGCGACAAAGCCGTTTCTCAAGCCTCGTTCTCAAGTCATCACCAGATGTAATGATCTCCCTGCTCCCTATCGACACCATCTAACTATGTTCTCGGAAGGTATGCACAGATTATTTCCCACATGATGCGTCTCCGCACTCAGACCCAGTACGACCCGTACCGTTGTGTCAAATACCGGGAGAGACGCCGATCGAGGTTGGAAAGCACTTGAGGTGGACATCCCGATAATTTCCTTGCATATTCTCATTCTAGTTTGTGGTCGTGATGGATCGATGGCATAGGTCTCCAGCATCGTGACGGCGTTGAAAGAAGCTTGAGTGATCGAGGTGCCCCGCGAGCCGCGAAGACCGTACGCGTTGAGCGCCGCTGCACCTCGATGGCTGAGCTACATGCGACCGGTGTCATTTATCCCCACGACGAGAATTCTGTGGGCGTTTTGTGGGTGTCCGGACTCCGGTGGGGGGTCGTGTACTAATAACTGGATGATGTCCAGAGTTCGGCACAACCCGCACCTGCTGTTGGTGTTGTTATCACACCAAGCGCCGACATTCTTGGATGGAGGTTACCTTTGGACGCTGGACGTGGCGGTCTATGTGCTATTGCAGCCGTCTGAAGTGGACGATGCAGGTGTGTACATGATCACCTCCATGATATGATCGCTGACTGGGTATAGAGCAACTCATGACGCTTGATGGGCAGAGGTTGTTGGGCTTGATCAGGGGCGTTCCATTTGGGACGGTACAGCTTGGGATCGCGAAGACGACAGCGATCGAACCATCGTCGTATTTGTCCAGCCAAGTATGACCGGTCGGGCCGTTGTCGTCGATCGACGAGGGCGAGGATGAGGGGGCAGTGAAGGACCACGACACAGGGAAATTTTTGAGGATGTTGTTGATCCCAGCGTCGGGTACGTTTATCGTCTGTCAGGGTGTGGGGCACCAGCGATCACTCTAAGGGTCGCCAGTACTTGCAGATCCGGGAATGCTGCAGGATAATTGGGATTTGCGTGGTGAGGCAGCCATGACGACGATTGTGGGTTGTATGGCGGTGTGTGGGGTGGAGGTTGAAGAGGCGGCGTTGCATCGTGTGTGAGTGCATTCTTGCTCGTCGTGTTTGGTCTGACCGGGTCAGTTAGAACAGTCGGCATGCCAAGTGACATGACGTTGGAAGCGGAAGTGGAAAGGATGTTTCCTTCAGAGTATCACACCGCGGACCAGTTTTCAGACATTTGTCAGGTTGCGCTGGCTTGTAGCGAGGACAAAACGGTTGATACGAAGTAACGTAGAAGAGGTAAGAATCGATAGTTTATTAAGTAACGTAGACATAGTGACGCAATAGATCTAGGATTTTATCTTGTGGACGGCTACGACCCCTCATCTGCACATGCTGCGCTACCGATGCTTAGTCTGCCACAGGTACTGGTCCCGTTGACGTTGACGCTGCGGAACCGGGGCGCGAGTCGGTCAGCAGTGGTTAGCGTTTCATTAGATCCACAGCTGTCGGACGGGTCCGTGGTGTTTCTAGGCAGAGAGGAGCTGGCGCGTATGGCGTAATACTGATTGAGTTGTGGGTATGTCAGAGGGAAACCATGAAGATCGTGTACGGTTTAAGCACTGGGGGCGGGAAGGTTATCATCACGGGACAGACAGTGTTGGAGTTACCGTACACAGCATCGATCGGTGGTGTTGTGGGTTGTTGACACAACCTCATAATCTTGCCACTCGACACCGAACAAGCGATAACGAAGATGAAAAAACTTGCTCGCCGTTTCCGTGCCCCGTTCGCTCGCTCTAGGACTCCTGCGAGATCCCCTGCAGAAACTCGTACAGAGACTCCTGAATCGCTCGGGCGGGCAGAATGTCCCCCGCAATCTCTCACGGAGCCTTCCGCTGCAGAAACTCCTGTAGAGTGTCCTGTTGAAGTACCGGCAGGTCCTCCTGCAGAATCTCCCGCGGAGCCATATACAGAAACCACCGTAGAGCCTCCGGTAGAAGTATCGGAAGGCGCTCCTGCGGAAACGCTTGCAGAGATTGCTAAGCAGATGGATGGCATTAGAGAGAAATTCGGTCGCTTCAGAATCCTCATCATTGGTCGGGCCAATGCTGGGAAGACTACAATACTCAAGCGAATCTGTAACTCGACGGAAGATCCGGAGATATACGACGGAGAAGGGAATAAGGTATGCTTAAACTAAAGGTCTGCGATAGTGCGGACGCACTGATGGTATGCGATCAGGTCGATCCGGCCGTGATCCAGGAGTCCAGAGATGTGAGTTCTATGACAGCCATGTCTGGGTCGGTGTTGGTAACACTCGGCTCTCACTCAAGCGCGGAATACACAGCATCGAGAATGAACTGGTCTTTCGAAGCAATCCAAATTTTGTCTTTCATGACTCCCCCGGGTTCGAAGCAGGCGGTATAGAAGAGTTCAACCGGATGAAGGACTTTGTTTCGGAGCATGCAAAGACCACGTTCCTGAAGAAGCGGATCCATGCTATATGGTGAGTCGAGAGAGAAACACTTATGCTGCACTGCCGAATGACACATTGCTAAACAGGTACTGTATCCCGATGGACCAGTATCATCGAGCTGTCTTGGCTGCCGAGGAAAAGTTCTTTGGTGAATGTGACACAGGGGAAGGTATTACAGCCTTACTCGGGTATGGTGGTTACATTTCACATATTTCATGTCTGTTTGCAGTGCCGGTCGTACTTGTATTCACAAAATGTGATGCACTCTTGGCTCAGGGCCTTGCAGCTTTGACAGCTGAGGAGAATAAGCTACCTTCACAAGAATGGCTTGCAAAGGGACAGCATAATGCTGATAGTATGCTGAAGAACAATTCTGCATGGGGGAGGATGCAAGAGATGAAGTATCCACCACAAGTATTTGTGGAGTTGAAGGGTATGTATAATATTTATAGCTCATACCCCATACTGATTTCATTGCAAAGACCTGCACAAGTCAGATGAGGGGTGTAAACTCCTGCTAGAAAGGACTGTGATGGCCTTGAATAAAGATGCTCTGCAAATGCTGCTTGTGACAACACAAAAAACAAATATCAAGCTTTGTATGGAGTATGCTGTAAAATGGTAATTAGCATGGGGTTTACAAGGTCTCAGATGTCTGGGCTGATATGTCTTACAGGGTCTTGATACCTATCATTAGTGGCATGCATAGGAGGAATCAATCCCTAACCAAAAATGAACAGCAGACATTAGTGGAAGCAATTGCATCATGGTTGCCACATAGCAAGGTATGGATGTTATATAAATATGAATGAATAGTCATGGCAGATAAACCAATTTCTATGCTCATTCATAGGATGTAAGTGGACTGACTGTGAATGGTGTTTGAGAAGGATGCTGATCCCTTTCCCTGTGCTCTCATTCATAGCTTGTAAGTGGACTGACCATGAATGGTGTTTGAGAAGGATGCTGATCTCTTTCTCTGTGCTCTCATTCATAGGATGTAAGTGGACTGACTGAATGGTGTTTGAGAAGGGTGCTGATCCCTTTCCCTGTGCTCTCATTCATAGTATGTAAGTGGACTGACTGAATGGTGTTTGAGAAGGGTGCTGATCCCTTTCCCTGTGCTCTCATTCATAGTATGTAAGTGGACTGACTGTGAATGGTGTTTGAGAAGGATGCTGATCCCTTTCCCTGTGCTCTCATTCATAGGGTGTAAGTGGACTGACTGTGAATGGTGTTTGAGAAGGATGCTGATCCCTTTCCCTGTGCTCTCATTCATAGGGTGTAAGTGGACTGACTGCGAATAGTGTTTGAGAAGGATGCTGATCCCTTTCCCTGTGCTCTCATTCATAGGGTGTAAGTGGACTGACTGTGAATAGTGTTTGAGAAGGATGCTGATCCCTTTCCCTGTGCTCTCATTCATAGGATGTAAGTGGACTGACTGTGAATGGTGTTTGAAAAGGATGCTTATCCCTTTCCCTGTGCTCTCATTAATAGGATGTAAGTGGACTGACTGTGAATGGTGCTTGAGAAGGATGCTGATCCCTTTCCCTGTGCTCTCATTCATAGCATGTAAGTGGACTGACTGTGAATGGTGTTTGAGAAGGATGCTGATCCCTTTCCCTGTGCTCTCATTCATAGGGTGTGAGTGGACTGACTGTGAATGGTGTTTGAGAAAAATGCTGATCCCTTTCCCTGTGCTCTCATTCATAGGATGTAAGTGGACTGACTGTGAATGGTGCTTGAGAAGGATGCTGATCTCTTTCTCTGTGCTCTCATTCATAGGATGTAAGTGGACTGACTGTGAATGGTGCTTGAGAAGGATGCTGATCCCTTTCCCTGTGCTCTCATTCATAGGTTGTAAGTGGACTGACTGTGAATGGTGTTTGAGAAGGATGCTGATCCCTTTCCCTGTGCTCTCATTCATAGGTTGTAAGTGGA
>JBBPLQ010001012.1:0-11499 GCA_038089855.1 Royoungia palumana
CTGTGTGTCCTTGAAATGGGCCTGCCACAGTCTCACCAGTGGTTGCATTCCACACTGTAATGGTGTTGTCCCTTGAGCCAGAGACAATATGTCTACCATTTGGAGAATAGGCAACAGATGAGACTGAAGAAGTGTGCCCCTGCAGGATCAGTACCTCAGCTGGCCAGCTAGGTGGTTGTCCAGAGGTAGTCAAGGCATGCCTCAGCAGTTGACCTTGCCAGAGTTCACACGGAGGTGATCTCGAGGGTGTCTGTGGCATTGCTGACAAGTACAAGTGTGGTGTGGACCCTCGTAGCACTGGGGCAAATACTTGGATGAATCGGCATGTGTCCAATGCAAGCATGGCCACCTCTTTGTCCTGCTATCTTTTGTTCAGTCCTGGTTCCTTGATTATAACTTCGACCTACCTTGGCCCAGCTTGTCAATCTTGTGCAAGACTCAGTGGCAGATTGAGTAGGCAGTGGGGAGAAAAGGGACAGAAGGCTGATGGCTTCGAGCCAATAGGGGAGGCAGGTCTTGAAGAAACTTGTGACTTCGCCTAGTAGATTTGGGGTACAGTCCGTTCGCGCAATGTGATCCATCCAGTATCGGCATGAATATGCGAGATGCGGGGGAATGGCCTTGGCCAACTGGCATGGCAGGTCTGGGACAGCAGTATTGAACACTCGCGAGTCCTTTAGGTTGCAGATATTGAACTTGAGCATCTTGCACATGCAATCAAGTAATGCTCGTCCGAGGGTCACAGAATCCTGGGGCTGAATGGGGACATGGAACATAGAGCTCCGCTTCCCGTCAAGTAGGAAATCACGGAAGGACGTAGGAGTGGTCGGATAGGTCTATCTTCATCAAGCACACCATCTAGTAGGGATCCCATGCATTCGATGATAACTCGGACACTCAGGTCCTTGTCAGAACCGAAGAGGGAGGACAGGGAGCTGAGGGACAGTGGCTCCTTCAGCTCAAGCACGACGGCCATCACCTTTCGGAACGATTCTTTGGCACGATCGGCAGTGAAGAGATGATCCAATATATTTTTATACAGCTCGTCGAGCGGTCCAGCGGTGGCAGGGTTGCTTTGCACGACTATCTCGAGCCGCTCCGACAGGGTAAGTCCAACAGCCCCAGTGCCACAGATAAATTTGCACGCAGTTGTGGCCCACTGGAATAGGTGTTGCGAACGTTCGACGAGTAGCTGACATGACTCCTCGTTAATGGATCCGAGTTTCGGGCGCTCGCGAATGGTGTAGCGAATAAACTTCATGATATCCCCGTCGACGATTGCATTCAGGATGCCTCCTATATATTTATGAGCGATATGCCGGCCTGAAGTAAGCATGCTAAGGATGTCATCTTCGGGGCGAGCGGTGATCAGAAACCGAAGATTGGCTGGCATTTTACCCTCGAAGATAAGTCTTGACAGTGCACTCAGCGGCTGTTCCCGGTCATCACGATCCCTGCTCTCGTCGAGCGCATCAATGACGATCACCAGTGACCCAATAGAATCAAGGCTTATGCTAGGTTGAACAATGAGCCGCTCGATCTGCCCCGATGGGGACGTCGATGTACGCAGCAACCGATTGTCCTTCACAATCACCCACAGGACCGACTTGAACTGAGCATCATGGTGCGCGAGATCACGTGCAATCGTACTGAAAAGGTTCTGCGGATTCCGTTTCGTAGCGCCTGCTTTGGAAAAACAGTACGACGAGCCCAGTCGTTCTTGTCCGTCGTATAGCCGAGAGATCGAGTGAGCGACGGCTGACTTTCCTGATCCTGCGACGCCAGTCAGCAGACACACACGCGGGGCTTCTTCATCCAGATTGTTCAGGATGTCGCAGATCTCCTGGAGTAACTCCTCGCATGTCCCGGGGAGACATTCCTTCTGCGCATACCCAGCTCCATGTGCATATGGCATGTCGTTCAGGTCGACGGCTTCCACTACGTCGTTCATCGGTAAACAAGCGGACAGATGACGAGTATGCGACCTACCGATGTGCTCCGCAACATTCATCATACGCACAACAGTGAGCCCGGTCTGCAGTGCAACACCTTCCAAAAGCGCCTTCTTGAGTTCTTCAAATGTGTTCTCGTAAGCTGTGATCGTGCGTCCACGTCAGAGATTGTATACTTAGCCATTCGCTTCCCTACAGGATATTTAGCGACAAATATCCCATTGATATCTCCCGTGATGACTGACAGAAGCTCCCTTGTGCGTACTCGGCAATGAAATACCCGCACTCTGTCACTTGCTGGATTAGAAGCTTCATAGTCTTGATGTGCGATTCGATTTTCTTCAGCATAACAGAGTGGACCGTTTTCGTCCTCGTTTCACTTCTTGCGGGTATCGTACATAGTATAGCCATGACCTGTCAGTTTCGGCACCCGAATCAGTCGTAGTTTGTAAAAATCTACTACTAGAGGGAGAGAATAAAACATACCAAAGACAGGTAAATAGACAGCATTCCAGCAAAATGTATTCGCGGGAATGCAAGTCAATCGGGATTCGAAGGTGTAACACGATTCGATCATCTTCTCACAGGTCGGAGCAACCAGACGAAGGGGCGTTACGTTCTGTGCCGAACGGGTCATCGTAAATGGCATAAGAACCCTCGCAAGCGTGTTCAACAATTGAGGGCATTTGCGTCATTGGATCCACAAGCCCGTTTCCAGTCATGACAGAGGACAGATAGAAGGGTACGACTCCCTGATCTTGTCTTGGTGCAACCTCTGCAAGTACTTTGTTCCCCTCATTGATCTCTGTTGCGATATGTGGAATATACCTTCCCGCATAGCTCTCTCCGGCGACATGAAGCGGCAAGTGGGTATACAGGGGAAAGCGCAGCATGAACATTCGAAAGAACGCATACACGTCCTTGGCGGCCGAGTGCGAGGTAGAGACACTGGACCCGTCGGTAGCGCAGCTATATCTCACGCCGACTGGTTAGTCAAGGAACAGAATGTTTGCGCGCGTATTCCAGCTGTAAGGATTATGCATTGTAACATTACCGTCCCGGGTAACTCAACAAGGACCAAACTCGAAAAGGAGACCAAGAGAGGAGCTGTAGCCCGGTCCACCGCTGAGCCACAGCACGAGAGGGTCATTAGATGGGGGGGAGCGGGATTCGAAGAACCTACGACAATCGGTCAGGCGGTCGGGGTGAGCTTCGATATAGTGTGAATACCAGAAGAATAAGTGTCTGCCGTCGGTGATGTCGAGATAACCAGAGTATTGGTGAACGGACGAGTCACAGAGCGTGGGTTCCTTTAAGCGTAGGCTATGCTCAGGAAACAAGGGGTGTGATACACTAGATTCGTCTATCAAATAGTCGGTCTCGTCTGCAGAGGTAAAGGAATGACAGCAAGGTGCTCACAAACCGAATCGCCGTTATCCCAGACATTCTGTAGTGGCCCCTGTAAAATCACATGCTCTGCTGTGAAAGGGACTGCAGCGACAATATCAAGCAACCAGAGAGTGACGATGAAACCGACTTGAAGCGGTGTGCAACTAGTACGCCACGCGGCCACATCCCAAGTTACTGTGCACTGTGAGTCACTTGCGGCTCAAAGGGTTTTGATGACAATGCACGTATCATAGATGGGACTGCTTGTTCTCCGTCCATTTCTGATCGGCGACTGTAGCACGATGGTGTTTGTGCATGAGACATCGAAGTTATGTAACATGTTGACAAGTCAACAAGTGTCTTTTCCTGAACTACCGCGACCTGCCAGATCACACACTGGCACACTGAGTTTCAAATCTAGCCCACCTCGAGGGAAATACTCCCTTGAGTTGAATTTGATTATTGACTGGTCATGATGGCGAAGGCGGCGAGGCGGACACCGACTCAGACATGGTAGTACCTTGGTATCCATGGTATCTCGTCTACGAAAATTGAAAGGTTGCCCACTGCCTATGTTAATGTGAGTTTCAGACTTTGTGTCGACAAGATGCAAGTACATGATCTTCAATACTCATTCGCATTACTGATTTTTCATGATTTCTCCAGGCACAATGAGTGATCAGAGATTTCGGGCCAGGCCGTATGGCTGTTTTGATTCTTCCACCTTACGCCCATCTATTCGTGTCAAACCTGAGTCGAATCCCCGACCTTCATCCTCCAGTTTGCAATGCCAGATCAATCTGATCAAAGAGGCAATGCAATACGCATACACGTCGATCGTCAGCAGCCCCTCCTAGATCCTGCTCGCTACCTCCATCCTCCCTGTTTTGACGCCGACGACAACCCTACCTACTTTGCCTCCGCTGCTCTCGGCGACAGTGTTCAACCCTGCCGAGTGACATTCAGGGGTCGCGAGCTCGTCTGTACTGTCCCGTACAGACTCGTGGAACGTACTTATCAAGGACCTTTCACGATCCTCCCATTCACGGACAGTATGGTGCTTGTCCCGACATCACATGGTCGTGTTCCAGAAGGATATCAACCCGTAATGGGTGGTTCAGATGAGAGAGGGCGGCCACTTTATCACGCCGTTGCGTGGGTGGATGGGGAGCGTGTCCCGGGAAGGACTTCTGAGCATCTTGTATGTCTCAGTACGGTTTTGTGACAGAAGGAACCTGACGGTGCTTTCTGGTCGTTGACAGGGTGCTGCCGCCGTCTTGTTTGGTGGAAGAGAACACTATGTTTACAATGCACACGAAATACTGTGAGTGATTTGGTATGATGAGTTGATGAGACTCAGACTTGTATAGTTGTTGGCGCGTCGACGACGTCGAAATTTCCTCGTCAGATGGTTTGTCATCTGAGCTTGTCGTTAGCATGATCTCTAGTCGAGCACGAACTGCCTCCGTAGCCTCGGGTCCAACAAGACCGGGTGATATGGATCCCTCTGGCACAAACCTTCGAGTAACCATCTCGGACATCTCCACGGTGACGTCCCATCCTGCGGCTACGGACTTTGATGGGTCCACCCCATTATACTTCGGGTCAGCTATTCTACATGAAGGAGTGTATCCTGGGAAGGTAGTGGACATGCGTACGTGCCAAGTATTGCAGAATGGTGTTGTCGTAGAGCGAACCAGTGGGTTCAGCGTCCTCCCCTTCAAACCAGACATGGAGCTTGTACAGACATCACACGGTGTGATCCCCCAAGGAAGACGTCCTGTGGCAGGGAACTACGATGCCGAGGGGAGAAAGCTTTACCATGCGATACTCTATGCTGTCGGAAGGAAGTTTCCGGGCATGTGTGCCGAGCATCTAGTATGTACAAACCCCATTGACAAAGCTTGCCGACTCGCACTCTGGATTAACTTTTATCATCCAGGGTGGTGCACGAGGTGTCTTGCAAGGAACACCGTATAAATCAGAGACGGGATACGATATTCTGCAAGTATCCTAGTTCTATACTTTGTGTCCGTGAATTCATAAGTCGTAGGTGTTGGAAGGAGCATGCCAGCCCTAGTTCGGCGTCTTCGGAAGATGTGCTTCAGGACTTTTCATACAGCGAAGACCTTGCTGGTCAACGGATCCGTATACCACTGAACGGGAACGACGCTTTGACGGCGGATATGGCTCGTCCTTTTGGGAGCCACATACCCAACGAGTTCGACAATTACCAGTGGTTCTTCGCTTCAGTGCTGCACCAAGGGTCCATTGTGCCCACATGGGCCCATCTTTCTCAATCGTCGTGTTCTTTCGTGCGGGAAGGTCAGACGGTGACGACATGTACAGGTCCGTACAGTGTCCTTCCTTACTTGCGCGACCGAATGGTGCTTGTCCCGGCTTCGGATGGCAAGGTTCCAGCTGGAACGACGCCGGTGCACGGTGGGAAAGACGACCAGGGTCGATTGTTGTACCACGTCGTCGGGTGGGTAGGTAGTGCGGGTCGTGCACGAATGATAGGTATGGCAGCGGAACATCTGGTATGTCTTGTTCATATCTCTATTCCAACCTCCTAGTGAACCATCTACTTGATTTACGCTTATCATATTGTACCACCTCCACGGCATGCTCGTGCTAATGTATTACTTCGCCCGTGGACATGATGGGACTTAGAGTGGTGCCGTTATTGTTTGCTGGGGGAATATACATAGGATTTCAAGCGGGTATGAATTGCTGTGAGTAGTTTTTCGTTACGCTTTCAAATATACGGACTAATAAGGGCTACTTCCGTTCACCCAGGTGCTGGAAGACTTGATCTTAGTGCTGGATTTACTCTGTCCATGTCACTCGGGACTCATGTAAACCCTCCACTCATCTCCGCTTAGTCCCAGCTCTCGCGACAGAATTAATCGAGTTTTCGATGTAAAAAGACGACAAAAATTTCTGCAATGTACATTGTGTCTATGGCCACACTGATTCAGTTCATATCTACCCCCCGAAGCAACATTGAAATCCCGAAAGTCAGGTCGCCCTCTAAGCAACTCTCTCCTAGCCATAACTGGCTGGCAAGCTTGAATTGGCGGTACTCCATCTTGTCAAAGAGACTCGAGGAGAGAGGGACGAACACTTCTTTGAACCAGCCCCATGTGCCGCGATCGTCCTTTGCTGTGCGCCAATGTTTGCCAATTTTGATTCCAGTCTCGAGGTCCGCGTGAGGAGAGCCATCTTGCTTCTTTGCACTACGAGAGCGACCTTCGTAAGTCGCCTGGAGAGCAGGCGGTCGGGCATATCGCGATCCGGGGGGGTGCGTGTGACAGGTCATGTCGATACGACGGACGTCCGGGACGGCAACACTATCGCATGGATGTGTGATGCATCGGAGATAGAGGTGGCACTTGAACACATGGTGAGAGCTGTGGGATGGCGTCTCTCGTCAGTAAAGTAGTTCAGGAACCATGCGCCGAGCCACTGACGCTTGCAGACCATCCCAGATCGTTACGTCTGGTGAGTCTGAATGTACGATTTCGAGCCGGATATCGTTGACGTTGGCCTTGAGAACGAGAGGAACGTCTTCGCTTTCCACAGTGGTACGCGCTCCCCGCTCGAGGTTTGAATCGGGAAGGCCACTGTCTTTGTCGCCTTCTGAAGGGAGGACCACACTGACCCGGAGTACGGAATCCGAGTTGCAAAGAAGGCCCATCGAGGGTACATCCCCGACCGAGGGAATCGCGCTGTAGAGGCGATCGTGCATGGCGGAGACGCTCTCCTCCTCAGACGGACGTGGCGATTGCTGCAGAAGGGCCGTGGCTTTCCGTTCATACTGGGGTGCCTTGCACGCGGGCGCATCTCTGAGCGCAGAGGTCACGATGTTCGGAGTGCCCAGAATCGCGAGATCTTCCTTTGTCTTGGAGGCTTTCTGCTTTAGATCTTCTACTATCTTCGTAATGCGTCGACGAATGCCTTTGTTGGCGCGCGGGTGAACAGTCTTGATCGATGCATAAGACGCGGTCCTACACAGGGTGCGAGAGGGGTCTGGGAGTGGCGTTTCCGGACGGTGCAATGTTTCGGGCGATGGATCATCGTCGAATGCGGTGTCAGAGCCAAAGTTGAGAGGTACGTCGGACGTGTCGCACATTTTGGATATGTTGGGTTCTGGGCGGCGTGTTCAAAGGGATGGAGGTCATTTCGTTCGTCGAGTCCTTTTATCTGGCTGAGGGGGTCAAAGCGGGGTGTGATCGTACCACAGAAAGGCTGTGCTGATACGCTTGGACGCGGAGTGGCACAAGTTGTGGACGTTGCAATTATAGTGACAACTAGACTGCCGCTCGAACGATCCCTATTTATGGGATAGAGGGTATCTGTCGTCTAATGGCCACTCGTTACTTGCACTTGCACGATACTATGTACCGTAACCTGCGATGAATAGGACACACACACCGAATGGCTTCCGTGCACCCGATTTACATGCACGTTGTGTCGCATGCAATGATCAGCTGACCCATACTGATATTTGTGCTTGTTTCGGCCCGTCGATCTGCCGAATTGCCGGGTTGTTTTTTCAATTAGCCATCCGAATCCCGACATGGTACATATGCTGCGGGTGCTGGGCGTCCGTGCAGGGCATCGATATCCATCAGTCCTTGTACGATCCATGTCTTCCAAGGCCTACGTCGTCCCCCTCGATCCAGCCAACCCAGGCCAGAACGCCGCTTCCAATGTCAACCCTGCTACCTTGTGGAGCACTCTTCCACCCTCGAAGAAACCTGCAAAAGTAGGCACTTCACACCTCTTTTATGGCGCGAGTGTCGGAACGGACGTCACCGCCCTCGTGTCCTTGGGGGAGTCGTTCGAGGCCAAGAAGGGCGACGCCCGTCGAGAGATCGTCCGAAAGGCTGTCGGAAGCGGTGTAAAGAGTGTCAAGGCTCTCGGGGAGGGCATCTTGGAAGCAGTTGTCGACGCATCGGCCGATCCGCATGCTGCAGGTGCGCCTTTTTATTTTAGCTCGAGACACCGCTCACGAAAAATAGCCGTCGCGGCCCACTTGGCGATGTATGACTTCACATTGAAGACTTCTCCGCCGTCTCCTTTTGACCCCCGCAAGAATGAGCCTGCTTCGGAGAAGCCCAAGCTCTCACCCATCGTCAAATCAGCCGACTGGGATCGTGGGGTAGTGTATGCTAATGCTCAGAATGTCGCTCGCACTGTGAGTCGACAGTTCTCAAACCCACAGTCCTATCCATGTGACCATTCCCGTTCTCAGCTCATGGAGTTGCCTGCCAACATTGTGACACCCACGGTAAGTATAATTATGGTTGCTCGGAGCCCGTTCCAATGGCTTTTCCAGGCTTTCACTGAACGAGCTCGGGAAGCTTTCAAAGGGATTCCAAACGTCGAGATCATTGTCCGTGATGAAGGTATGATGTATCCATATGTATCCATTATATGTCTTCTATATCTAATATTTTCCTTAGCTTGGGCTGCTCAGAAGGGGATGGTAAGTCTGGTTAGCCAGGTTCTTTACTGATTGACCGTTTTTGCCCCGCGTAGCGAACGTTCCTTTCCGTGACAAAGGGTACCGATGAACCTGCCAAATTCCTTGAAATGTACTCCCCCTTCCATCTGCTCATGGATTTCTACTGAATCCTCAAAGACACTACAAGGGGGCTCCTAATGCCAAGGATAGACCAATCGCTTTCGTCGGCAAGGGTATCACATTCGACTCTGGAGGAATCAGCCTTAAGCCTGGTGCAGTACGTGATTATAGTCATTTTTCAGATCATGCATAACGCATCGTGCACCTAGGGCATGAAAGACATGCGGGCCGACATGGGTATGGTTCTCTGCTACGTGTGTCGATCATAAGACTACAATTACATTATAGGTGGCGCAGCTGCGGTCGTCGCATCCACTTTGGCGATCGCTCAACTCAAACTTCCGTATGTCGTTTCTATACCACTGCCATCCATGAAATGAACTATTTCATTAGGATTAATGTAGTCACTGTCACTCCTCTTTGCGAGAACTTGCCAGGCCCGAGTGCAAACAAGCCGGGCGATGTGTGAGTGATTTTTCTGTCTGACTTATCTGATCGATTGACATGCTGCGTTCTGTGCTTCAGAATCTACGCAATGAACGGCAAATCAGTGGAGGTCGATAACACTGATGCTGAGGGAAGATTGGTTCTTGCGGGTAAGGCCGGTCATCGCTGAATGTCACTCGTTGGTCTAATCTAAGCTACTCACCTGCTTTAGATGCACTCTACTATGCATCAACGCAATTCAATCCACACACGATCATTGATGTCGCAACGTTGACTGGGTACGCTCATGCCTGTCCGGGTTGGGTGCAAGATTGACTAGATCTACAGGGCGATGGTTGTCGCTGTTGGCGATGTTTATACTGGCGTTTTCTCCGTATGTATCGACTGTCCACTTCAAAACGTGAGACTCATAGCTCATTGTTCATATGTAGACCTCGGATGATCTTTGGCAAAAGCTGCATACTGCTGGTGAAGCGGAATACGACCGTTTCTGGCGTATGCCGCTAGACGAGGACTATGGCCCGCAAATCTATTCCTCTAACGCTGATCTATGCAACGTGTGTTGTCATCATGCATATTATCCTTGGTTGTCCGTCCGTTTGACATACTTCTTTACCCTAGATGGGCGGCAAACCCGGCGGATCATGCACAGCCGCGTTGTTCCTCAAAGCCTTCGTTGATGGGATCGAGCCGAAGGAAGGTGAAGAACAGCCCGCCGTGCAATGGGCTCATCTCGACATTGCAGGCTCGATGGAGGTGAATTACTCAAAATTTATCTTTCGTGGGTTAACTAACGTGTCTGAACCCTGTGGCAGTTCGTCCGACCTTTGGCGTACCAAGAAAAGGGCATGACAGGTCGCCCTGTGCGGTGAGATCCTTGTTTCTGTTCATGTGTGATGGCCCATTGCTTATTGGTGGATTCACTTCTTCTAGCGCATTGGTCGAGTATGCGAGGCGGTTGTCAGGGCAAGCGTAACCGTGCTTACAGTAAATGGACGATGGATGGACAGCGATCTACTGGATGTCGATCTGGTGCACGATATTATCTAGCGTACACCTCATGATCTATAACTCGGGTATTCTTATATGAGTCCGCAACTTTCGGAAGGTTGAACATGACGACACGCCAGGTAAGCCAATATCGCCCTTAAAGCCCATGACAAGAACACAACGAGAAAATACGTGGCATCAGAAGGTATGCTGTCGCTTACTGTAACAGTGTATTCACGGGTACAAACATCGTTTACAGACATACACCAGGTACAACGGAAGGAATACACAAAAACGGGCCATGGGAAACGCCCTCGAATTTCATTCTTCTTCATACCGACATCGGATCTATCACTACTCGCAAGTAGCATTCCAGACAGTGCTGTGATATTCAACATTCAATATTCAATACTAGTTGGCACTCATAAAGTTATCCAACGAATATGTGCCGTATTTTCCTCGCAAATCGACAAAAGGAACGTCGGGCCATTTAAGACGAGGCCGGTTCCCTTCCCAACTTCCAGAGTCGTCTGGACATTGACAAGTGCGCGTCTTGTCCTGCTCAATAGCGTAGAGTAAACTAATATGTTGTTGTCTGTAATTACAACCAGGAATCGTCTGCTAAACGTTCCAGGCACGACTCTATCATACCACTTCACTCCTTTCCTGGTGCCTCACCCGTCCCGTACAAACAGACGTCAAGCAAGGTTTTCGCTTGTCGGCATTCACGTCAGTCGAGTCTATTTGAAAGTCCGATAAGTCCCGACTTTACGCTACAGGTACGCATAGTCGGACTGCCGCCATCAGCCCCATGCAAGGCTTGTCCAATCTAGTCACCCTCTTATCATTCCATCGTACACTCATTCTTCGACACTCCTCACTCAAGACACGGCGAGCAGCCCATATTTATAGATTCAGCCCCTTTTCCTCGTTCAACTCCAACCACATCGTCCCTCTCGCGAGGATCCGTGAGGATCGGTTCGACCAAGCGGAGCACAGAGAACTCGATGAAGCTATCAGCCGAGTATATCCCAAGGAAAACAGCTATTTCAATGATGACGTCTATGCCGCGTTGCTCTCGACAATTGTCGAATGCTCAAACGACAAATTGAACCAGAAATACCGCGA
>JBBPLQ010001013.1:0-11488 GCA_038089855.1 Royoungia palumana
GGACTTCTTTGCACTAACCATAACCCCGAAATCGAGTTACAGACGGGTTTTTAGACATCGATGATCCACCGAAAGGTTGGGGAGAGTCCCCACAGTCTTCCGTTTACCTCCATTCATCTCTATCCGTCGCACCACTGACCGCTTCAAGACCGCCGGACTATACTAGACACCTGCGGTCTTCTAAGTATACCTTTCTGTCGTCTACCCAATCTGCCCTATCCCCTTCTGCTATTTCTGCCTTCAACTCTACCTTCTCATTTGATTCTGTTCTTCACTCCTTCACCTACAAACTGGTCGCAAAGAAGGTTAGGTCAGTCGTGGCCCCTCTCGAGGAGGAGTACCGCGTACTGCGCCGCCTACCAGATGACCCCTTGGCCGGTCTTGTTCCATTACCTACTCACCCACCGGACTTCGTCCCCGGTGCCCGTTTCACCCAGGAACGCGCAGACGCGCTTGACCTCGACCCTGCGAAGTGGCTATGGCCCGAAGAGGTTAAGTTGGTCCGATGGATCGTCCGAAACCATGAGACTGCCTTCGCTTGGATCCCTACTGAGTGTGGGCGTCTTGACGAACGCTATTTCCCACCGGTCAAGATACCGACCATACCTCATATGCCGTGGGTCCTCCGTAACATCCCCATTCCCCCAAAAGCCTGGGATCAAGCCATCCAAATCATCAAAGACCGCATTGCTTCCGGAGTATACGAACCGTCCACCGCAGCCTACCGCTCTCGCTGGTTCTGTGTGCTTAAGCAGGACGGCAAAACTCTTCTCCTCGTACACAACTTCCAACCCCTGAATGCTGTCACCATCCAAGACTCCTCAGTCCCTCCATTTGTCGAGCACCTCACCAAGTCCTTCAGTGGGTATGCGGTCTATGGAATGATGGACCTCTTCGCCGGCTATGACCAAAGACTGCTGCACATAGAATCCCGCGATATGACGACCTTCAATAGTCTGCTCGGCCCTCATCGCCTAACTACCCTTCCAATGGGTCATACGAACGCGGTACAGATCTACCAAGCTGACATGTCGTTTATATTACAGGATGAGATTCCTCACCATACCATGCCATTCGTCGTCGACTTGCCTGTGAAGTCTGAGACCACCCGGCACCAAAGACCGGACGGGTCCTACGAGACCATCCCCGAAAACCTGGGGATCCACCTTTTCATTTGGAACCATCTTGTTGTCGTTCACCGCATTTTACAGCGCCTCCAAAATGTCAACGCAATGGTCTCAGCCAAGAAGTTTGTACTTGCTGCTCCGGACACTACCATCGTCGGGCACAAGTGCACTTTCGACGGTCGGGTCCCCCACGAGTCCAAGGTCCAAAAGATTAGGGACTGGCCCGACTGCGCCAACCTCACCCAAATCCGCAGGTTCTTAGGGACCTGCGGAGTTCTTCGCATTTTTATTCGTAACTTTGCTTCTATTGCGAGACCGCTAATTGATTTAACACGCAAAGGAGTACCCTTCAAATGGGGAACCGCTCAACAAGACACGATGACTCGTCTGAAGGATGAGATCATTAAGTCCCCCGCGCTCCGTTGCATAGACTATGAGTCGGGCCGAGAGGTGGTCTTAGCAGTGGGCACCTCGGTCATCGTGGTCAGCTATATCCTGTCTCAGGAGGGCGCGGACGGGAAGCGATATCCCAACCATTTTGGCTCCATCAGCCTCACCGAAGTCGAGAGCCGTTATTCTCAGGCTAAACTCGAACTATACAGACTCTTTCGTGCACTTCGTGCAGTCCGCGTTTTCATTTTCGGTCTTCCTAACTTCGTTGTAGAAATGGATGCTAAGTATGTCCAAGGTATGATTAATAACCCGGACTTGCAACTGAACGCGACCATCAATCGCTGGATCGCCAGTATTCTTCTTTTCCATTTTGAAATACGTCATATCCCCGCTGCTCGCCATGTCGGCCCGGACGGTCTCTCTCGGCAGCCTCCCTTGGACAAAGATCCCCCAGAGGACAAGGCTGCTGAAGATTGGCTCGACCAGGCTTACTCTTTCTCGGTCTCTCTTCTCAACGATAGACTTTTGCCGTACCCCACTGAACTCCCCTCTGATAGTCGCACTTCTTACTATGCCCCTCACCCCCACTTCTCTTTCTCTTTGGACTATAGACCGCCTCGGACTTCTCTTACCTACACCACAGTTTTCACCTCTCCCTTAGCCACTGACTCCCCAGCATCACAGGACATGCCCACAATTCCGCGGTCTGCCAAAGCCGTGGCCCGTGAAGACCGCATTCGCTTAATACGGACCTTTCTTGATTCTCACGAAAGACCTGCTGACCTTTCAGACGCCGAGTTCCAGTTGTTCATAAACTCAGCGACTAAATTCTTCTTACTCAACGGTTCCTTATGGCGCCGCGAACCCCACGGACGTCACCAGCTCGTCGTACCGGAAGACCGCAGGTACAGACTTATTAAGGAGGCACATGATGACCTTGGGCACAAAGGTGTCTACACAGTCCGTACTCGCTTGCTTCTAAGATTCTGGTGGCCGATGTTGGTCGACGATGTCAAATGGTTCGTGCGCACCTGCCATGAATGCCAAGTCCGACAGACCGCGCGCTTCCATATTCCCCCGACGGTCCCCATTGTTGGCGGACTCTTTCGCAAAGTCCACATCAATACCATGCTGATGCCCCATTCTGGCAGGTATCGGTATATCGTCCAAGCCTGCTGTGCGCTCACCGCTTACCCAGAATGGCGTATGTGAAACCGGCGGATGAAATCTGAGGGTTGCATGATGAGGCGACGAAGAGGCGAGGCTCGCAAGGTGTGAGATTGCAGTCTTGTCGGGAGGGACAACACAGAAAGTGGGAGTGCTTCTCTGGGCAAGGTTTGAAAGAGGAAATTCACTAATTTCAAGACTGGAGTATACATCGAGTAACTACAGTCGTATATATACTAACTATGAACACAGCCTTAAGTGCACAGACCATGCGTATGTAATCGTGAGTAAGAAACGCTATTGGCCGATAAGTATAATACTACAATGAGGCAAGGGCTGTGTGGAATGGAAAGGAAGCGACGCGGTAATGAAATGGAAGCGTACCACGAGGCGTGTGGTTAGAAGATCTGACCACGATTAAAATGGAAGATCGATCGGGGGAAGTATGAATAAGATCCGTTAGATCTTGTGAAGTCCCGTATCGTAGATCTCTGATGTCAAATCAGATAAGATAAAGTGAAGAACGATTAGATAAGATGAAAAGTGAAAAGCGTTCGTAACAGTATGTTGCGGTCCGAAAACGGGACTGCCATCTCCGCCTTCATTTTCGAGGATCTCCTATGCAGATGGGGTCCTATCTCTGAGTTAGTTACTGACAACGGCCCCGCCTTTATCCAGGCCTTAGAAGTTCTCGCCGACTGGTATGGCATCCGTCATATCCGAATCTCCCCCTATAATTCACAAGCAAACAGTGTGGTCGAACGGCGTCATTTTGATGTCCGGGAGTCCATCGTTAAAAGTTCCCCGGGGGGGGGAGTTTCGCTGGCATACTGCCGCTCACTCGGTCTTCTGGGCCGAGCGCATAACTATAGTCCGCGCCACAGGTCTATCACCCTACTTCATGGTTCATGGCGTCGAGCCACTCTTACCGTTCGATCTAACTGAAGCTACCTTTCTCGTTCCCCTTCCAGACACAGATCCTTTCGCTCCATCCAGACTGATTGCTTGGCGAGCTCATCAGCTTCAAAAGCGTCAGGAGGATTTGGAGTCAATCCGACAACGCATCACCGCGGCCCGTTTCGAGTCCGTCAAGCACTTTGAAGCTGTGTTCAAAAACCGGATTAAGGACTTCGACTTCCGCCCAGGGAGTCTGGTCCTAGTCCAAAATACTCGGGTAGAAAAGGAACTGAACCGAAAGACAAAGCCAAGATACGTCGGTCCAATGGTTGTCCTTCGCCGGACTTCAGGAGGATCGTATGTACTGGCGGAGTTGGACGGAGCAGTCTCCAAACTGCGCTACGCAGCATTTCGTGTTATACCTTACTACCTCCATTTTAGGTCTTCCATACCAGTAACAGACCTCGTCGGTCTTGATGATGAAAGTCTAGACCGACTGGCGGGGGAAGATGTTGCTGTACCCGAAGAAGAAGATGACTCGGACCATTATGACCTGGACTCCTAGTCCACGGTCTAATACTGTACCTATTTCTCCTCCTCCGTTTTACCCCGGAATTAGTCCGGTGATCTCTATTATGTACTAAAGACCATCAACAGACACTCCTAGTCCGCGTCTCTACCTATCTCCCCATTCCTCATAAAACATCGAAAACAGAACACAAAAATACAAGACAAAAGATAAAACAAACAAGTCCATTTCTCCTTCTTGTGCCTCCCTGTGACCATAATTACTGTACCTTCTGCTCTTTGAATGCGCGCTAGGCACCGCACCCATTAACCGATAGACCGCCATAGACCGCCAAAAGACCATTGGATAAGAGTTGACGAGAGAAGACTGATGAAGAAAAGTCGGGTGGTACCCCGCGCTACTTCGTGATTGTTTCGTTATAACTTTCTACTTTTGCTTTCTTGTCTCTTTCGTTTTTGCCCCGTTTCGTTTCGGACTCGCATTCATACGCTACGCTACTTGATACAACAGACTATTTACAGGATGGGACGACGGGCGGACCTACTCGCTCTCTGCTGGTTCAGGGATCTTCGCCAAGTTGCTCAAGACCGTGGCCAGCTCTGTGAGAATCGTGTCTTGCTGGACCTCGAGCTTCTTCGTGTTGGTCCTGAGTTGGAAGAGCCGCGCCTCCAGCACATTGATGCGGTGAAGGATCGCCTCTACAGGCCGATGCCCCGCGGTCTTGCGGACCTTCTTCGGCGCCCATTCCTTCTCCTTTCCCTTGCCCTTTGACGCCACCACAACCTCCTCTTCCTCGGACGAGAGCTCGATTGGGCTGGGTGCCCATTTGCTAGACCCAGCCTTCACTGCTGTGCGGACCGGTCGCTTCGAGACCGCTGGCTCTGCTGCTACAAGACGATGAGTACCGAAGATAAAAATACACTGCGCTCACCTTTTGCTGCCCCTTTCCTCCTAGGAGCTGCTCACCCGGTGCTAAGGTCACACTTGTGGCGCCGGTCGTAACACCTGAAACAGGCCGAACCGGGCCCCGGGCGACACTCATCCTCTACACTGGCCCACATACAGGGACTGCATGCACGCCACCCGGATTCCAATCCGCGCTCTACCCGTGCTGGGACACGGCTGGTCTTTGTCCTCTTCTTCAGCTCCACGGCGTCGACGTCCTCCTCGTCCTCCTCGTCCTCGTCCCTGCGTCCCCTCTGTCCCTGGTCAGCCTCTCCAATACAGTAAAACGGCCAGACTTGCCTTCAGTCCAGAGGACGCCACTGACAGAGTGTCCAAGGAGACCCTGGTCTTGTCTCTTGCTGGCACCGACACTTCGTCCATCCCTTCCTCGGTGTCCATCATCATCGCCCCTACCTCCTCCGCGGTTGCTGCAGCCCCGCCTTCGGCCTCCCTGTCCTCCGAGCCAAAAAGGCTCCCACCTTCCTGTCCAACTTGTCCCCGAGTCTTCCACCTGTTGAACGTTCGTTCGGCCTCGCTAATCCTGGCGGTCATCTCCTCTGAGAGGGCCGTATCGAGGCAGAGGTCTGCTGCTGCATTGGCAGCCTTTTCCCAAACATCCTACACCATCGTTAGCCAGGGTTTTCCACAGACCGACGGACTCACCAGTGCATCACCGAACCTTTTCATCCACTCGTCCTGCTCCTCCTTCAGCGCCGGTCGATCGTCCAGCATCATTCGGGCCTCTACGTCCACGCGTTCCGTCGCTTCTTCAAACTCACGCTTCAGCTTAGCGCGATAGGCAGCGCCGGCATCCGCCAGCTCCCGGTTCTTGTCGACGCGGCTGGTAAACTGGGGCATGATGAAATGAGAGTAGAAGATGAAGAGAGAGAGTGGCGGGGCGGACTTGTTATCGACGCGACCACGAGAATTCACACTCCGCAGCTATTATCCCGACCACGTGACCTGACTGGGGACAGTCAGTCGCAAAGTCCCCCGCGGATGTGGAGACTTGTACGTCTCTACAGTTATATCTACTTCCCATGCCTTGCTCCAGATGTTACTTACCCTCCCGGACTCGATTCCCTTCTCTGTTTCTTACTTAGACCGGTCCACGGACTTCCTACTAGACTGCCCGAAGGACCGCCTGTATCGGTCTTCCTCGCACTCTGGACTGAGGACCACGGACTCTCCTTCTACCTTATATCGCACTTTCCCCTTTCTTCATACCTTCTTAGAGTTAGTTGCCGTATGTGTGGCTGTGTATGGTCTCATTCTAACTTGTCTGAAAATTTATTATTTCATTTCCCCTTTTTAGACTGTACTCTTACTCGTCGTACCTGAACTCTGGACTTCCCTGGAGTATATAGCGATGTCATAGGGACTTAGATTTCAGTTCCATTTTAGCTCACAACGACCGACTACCGCTACTGACTGTCACCACTCACCGTTTTACCGTCTCACCGTCTCACCATCTAACCCCTTTTCTTTTATTGTCTCGCTCGCGCCTCGGTCTTCAAGACCACCGGACTTCTTTTACGACCATCGGTCTTTGGTCTTTCGCTCGGGCGTCCTTTCGAAGACCTTCCTCCTTCATTCCTTGACACTCTGAGTCCCTTTTGGGGCGAACATCTTGCTCCCCTACTTACACACCCCCTTAGGAGCCCTAGGGACTACCTACCCGGTCTTCCTAGAGTTCTTATCAACTTTACATCGTAGCCAACACCCACGAAAGTCAAACATGTCTGATCCTTCCTTGGCCTAGTGAACTTCTATCGTTGCTTTATCCAAGATTATGCAAAAATCACATGCCCCTTACATGACTTAACAAAGAAAGACATTCAGTGGACCTGGACAGAAAAAGAACAAACCTCTATGGATAAATTAAAAGAAGCTTTCACAACAGCTCCAGTACTTGCATACCCAGATAACGAGTGCCCTTACAGGGTAGAGTCAGACGCTTCAGATTATGCAACTGGTGCAGTCCTCTCCATTCTAAAAGGAGATAAATGGCATCCCATCACCTTTAATTCACACAGTATGACACCAGAGGAACAAAACTACCCAATAGCTGATAAAGAAATGTTATTGGTTATCCATTCTCTCAAATTATGGCATCATTATCTAGAAGGCACAAAACACCAAATAGAAATATGGAACGATCATGAGAACTTAAAATGGTTCATGACAAGACAAGACCTTATGTGTAGACAAGCATGATGGGCACTATATTTATCTAGATTCAATATCACTTGGCATTACAAACCAGGTGCTACTATGGGAAAAGCCAATGCCCTCTCAAGGAGAGAAGATCACACAATAGGAATTGAAGAAGATAACAAAGGAGTAACAGTCATCTCAGAAACACAGATCTACCCAATTGAGGTACAGATAAAGGATCTCAGAGACCTGTTCTATGAAAAGCTCCAACACAAACAAATAAAGATTCCACACACAGGTATAGACTCCCTCTTTAAGCATGGTTATTCATTAAAAGCAATACAAAATAAAAACATATTACAAAAAGAAAAGAAAATTTATATACCAGAAACATTACAACAAGAAGTTGTAACTATGCATCACAACACCCCAGTAGCAGGACATCCGGGTTACAATAAAACAATCAAGCTCATCTCACACTTGTATATATGGCCAGAAATGGCAAAATATGTAAAACAATATGTCTCAAGATGTGAAAGATGTGCATGCTTCAAAACCAGAAATCAACCCCCAGCAGGGAAACTCCAACCCTTAGAAGTGCCAAATACACCATGGGAGCACATATCTGCAGACTTTGTCATGGACCTCCCACTCTCACAAAATTATGATTCAGTTCTCACAGTGGTGGATCGCTCCCCCAAAGAAGTCAAATTTATCCCCACAAATAAAACGTGTTCCTTGATGGAACTTTCAAAACTCTATTTATCACGCATATGGAAGCACCACAGTTTACCGACCACAATCATATTGGACTGTGGACCACAATTTGTTTCACAACTTATGAAAGATATTTGCAAAAACCTAGGAATAACTCTGAAGCTGAGCACAGCCCACCATCAACAAACAGATGGTCAAACAGAGCGTATGAATCATGAACTCCAACAATTCCTAAGACTCTTTTGTGCTGAAAACCAGAATGACTGGTCACAGCGGTTACCCATTGCCCAATTCAGCTACAACTCAAAAAGGAATACAACAACGAAGTTTGCCCCTTTTGAAATCACACACTCATATATGCCATGTATGGGAATAGAATGGTGCCAAACACACGCACCGGCAGCTGAAGAATTCATTTTGGACATGTCTGAAATATTATATAAAACAAAAGAAAACATCCTGTAGGCACAGGAATGTATGAAAACACAAGCAAACAAACACCATGCAGAAGCACCAGATTACCAAATTGGTGACAAAGTCTGACTAGCGACAGACAATCTAAACATCACCAACCAGAGCAGAAAACTCACAGATAAATATATCAGCCCTTATGAAATAATATCTATGAAAGGTCCTAATGCTGTTGAACTTAAACTTCCTTGGCACATCAAAATCCACCCAGTAATAAATATTTCATGGGTCAAACCCTATAAGGAAAGACTCAATGGTCAACCGGCAGACAAACCTGGTTTTGAGACAACTCTCGAAATCAAGTGGTTGTGTAGTAAAAAGAATAGAAAAGCTTATTACTTTAGAGTAGATGTTTGGAGAGGAAAATACAAGTTGATTAAACTGAAGGAGTACGCTACTGACATGGGGTTTATATACTTGTAAAGACTGTGTATGTATGTTTGTACTATTCTAGAATGTTCCGTCAAGGTAAGCATATGATTGGATGATAAGTAAGAATGAAATGATGTCATAGATAAGGCATAGCCTTGTGGCGTATCATATGGAAGAGAAGTTAAGAAGCGTGACATGTGTTGATGGAATGGAAGCATAGGGTATAGGGTTAATATGAACATATGGGTTAGATCTTGATCGGTGCCTTGATGTGTGGCAGCCAGTCATGGTTGGAATCCAGCATAGGTTTGACATGAGGTTGTGTCGTCTAGACACTTGTGTAGAGGAACGACATAGGGAGTCTTTGGTTGATGAAGTGTGGGGAAAGGAATGGACTTAGTCATAGGAAATGGTATGAGATTGGAGGCGTTTGTAACACTACCCCCCTTCTGTTGGTGAGGCTCTGAATCACCATGATCCAGAAAGTTTACGCCAATATCTTCCATTTCTGTTGATGACATAGGGATTGGATTGAACATAGATGTGAAGTTTTCATATGTTATACGCAGTTTTCTAGGGGCGGAGGGATGGGCTAGGTGGAAGTCTTGTATTGCTTCCGGAGCATTAGATAAGTTTTTAGCCGGTTCCCATGTTCGCTCCGTTTCATCATATCCTTTCCAGTGTACAAGGTATTCAAGTGTTCAACCTTTGAGTCTTGAATCAACAAGATAGTCGACCTCGTATTCTATCTCTCTGTCCTCTGTGACAATGATAGGGCCCGGTTTGGTAACAGGTTGTCCCTCCAGTCGTTCAGAGTAAGGTTTTGTGCGTGAGATATTTACTACTGGGTGGATTTTGATTGATTTTGGAAGTTTTAATTCCACTGCGTTTGGTCCTTTCATAGATATTACTTCATAAGGTCCGATGTATTTGTCAGAAAGCTTTCTAGACCGGTTTTCAATTTTTAGATTGTCTGTAGCCAGCCAGACTTTGTCTCCGGGTTTATAGTTTGGTGCTTCTGAGCGGTGTTTATCGGCCTGTAGTTTCATGCGTTCCTGTGCCTGCAGGATGTTTTCTTTTGTTTCATTTAATATAGTTTGCATGTCTTTAATGAATTCCTCGGCTTTAGGTGTTTTAGATGCCTGAGGTTCTATTCCCATACGTGGTTCATAAGAATGAGTGATTGAAAAAGGGGAGAATTTTGTCGTTGTATTCCTTTTTGAATTATAGCTGAACTGTGCAATTGGTAGCCATTCGCTCCAATTTGATTGGTTTTCTGCACAGAACAGTCGAAGGAATTGTTGGACTTCTCTGTTCATACGCTCCGTTTGTCCATCCGTTTGTGGGTGGTGAGCTGTGCTCAGTTTCGGAGTTATTCCTAGATTTTTGGAAATATCTTTCATAAGTTGTGATGCGAATTGCGGTCCTCTATCTGACACGATTGTTTTAGGAAGTCCATGATGCTTCCATACGTGTGCAAGGTACAATCTTGCCAATTCTAGCGAAGTGCATGTTTTTGTTGTGGGAATGAATTCAACTTCTTTGGAGAAGCGATCCACAACAGTAAGGATTGAGTCATAATTGTGTGATGTGGGAAGATCTGTAATGAAGTCGGCAGATATATCTTCCCATGGTGCGTTAGGGACTTCCAGTGGTTGTAGTTTCCCAGCTGGTGGTTGGTTTCCCGTTTTGAATCTAGCGCATCTATCACATTTTGAGACATAGTTTTTGACGAATTTAGCCATTTCTGGCCAAATGTAATATCGCATAAGGAGTTGTAGTGTTTTGTCGTAACCAGGGTGTCCTGCCACTGGTGTGTCATGATGCATGGTCGTTACTTCCATGCGAAGGGATTCTGGTACATAAATTTTGTTTTCTTTTCTGAGTAGTTTTTCTTTTATTTCATAACCGCGCTTCTGAAGTGCTTCGATGGCTTTAGAAGGTATTTTCATTTGCTCATGTTGGAGCTTTTCGAAGAATTGTTCCCCTAGATCCTTTAATGTAACCTCAATTGGGCGGATTTGTGTTTCAGGGATAACTGTGACTTGTTTATTGTCATCTTCGATTCCTTCAGCGTGATCTTCTCTTCTTGAGAGTGCATCGGCTTTTCCCATAGATGTTCCTGGTTTATGATGCCAGGTGAAATTGAACCTAGATAAGTATTGTGCCCATCTCGCTTGTCTGCGATTTAGGTCTTGTCTCGTCATGAACCATTTTAGGTTTTCATGATTGTTCCATATTTCAAATTGGTGTTTTGCACCTTCTAAATAATGTCTCCATAATTCCAGGGAACGAATAACTGAGAGCATTTCTTTGTCAGCTATTGGGTAATTTCGTTCTTCTGGTGACATGCTGTGCGAGTTATATGCAACAGGATGCCATTTGTCTTCTTTTAGGATAGATAGTACTGCGCCTGTTGCGTAATCCGAAGCATCACTTTCCAGTCGATATTTGGAATCGTTATCTGGGTATGCAAGGATTGGGGCAGTGGTGAAAGCATGTTTCAGCGTATCAAACGCCGTTTGTTCCTTTTCTGTCCATGTCCACGTAACTTCCTTTTTGGTTAAGTCGTGGAGAGGACGTGCAATTTTGGCATAATCTTGGATAAAGCGCCGATAGAAGTTGGCGAGTCCAAGGAATGAACGAACGTGTTTGACCGTTTTTGGTGACGGCCATTCCATAATTGCTTTTGTCTTTTCTTGGTCCATGGAGA
>JBBPLQ010001014.1:0-11451 GCA_038089855.1 Royoungia palumana
CACCTGAGCATAACTGTCTTGTCAAGCGAATCCATCAATTGCCCTTCATGCGGAGCAGCTTTTGGTTCACCCATACGTTTGGCCAGTCATCTAAACGACCCTCAGCAATCATGTTCTCTCCTTGGCTCGGACATCCCATACCCAATACCGGCCGCATTGAATGCCCGCCCTGGGGAAGAAGTAACCGGACGTTACCACGAATCGTCAGGATATGTCTTTGGTAGAGGGTCAACCCTACTAGACAAGATGAAGAACGATGAATATGAACGGCGCCGTGAATATTCGATACATTATCCATTTGAAGACGAGGCTGAATGGGAACTTGCAAAGTTTCTTAGCCAGAACTTATCCAAGACAGCCGTCAACGAGTTTCTGAAACTCAAATGGGTACATGCGCAGTGTCACAAAGTCTACACCGAAACTGAGGTTCGTCATGATTCTCAGTTTGATAATCATCCATGACCATCCTTCCCATCTGCTGATCATTTGTGGGCATGGCTCGACCGCCTCCCCAGTGGCCCCCAATGGCATTGCACCGACATGACGCTCCCTGGTGTCCAAACCTCCCAGCCGATACACTTTTTTTGGCGTGACGCCAAAGAAGTCGTTGAAGACCTTCTCTCGAACCCGATTTTCGCCAATCATATGACATTTGATCCACATGTAGTCATTCGCAACAACCAGCAGGAATACGGCGAGTTCTTCACTGGAGATCGTGTGCACCATATCCAGGTATAACTTCCGTTTTTCCCCTTTGATGCATTTCTTACATTCTTTCAGGATCAGATTGACATGGGTGGCACCTTGATCCCCATCATCCTCGCATCCGATAAGACTCCCGTTACACGCCACACTGGGGGTCTCGAGATGCACCCAGTCTTTATCACCATCGGCAATATACAGTCAGACGTTCGGATGCAGGCCACCTCGCATGCATGGCGATGTGTCGGATACATTCCCACTCCTCACTTTGAGGTCCACTCCGAATTCCAAACGCTTCTTGCTGCTCGTCTCTTTCACAGCTACATGGACATCATCTGTGCTTCATTGAAGAAAACTGCGCTAGAGGGCGCAGAGATGACAGATGCCTTTGGATACATACGAAATTGCTTCACTCCGCTCGTGGCCCACATTGCCGACCTTCCAGAACAACAGCTTATCGCTGGCGTTGCGAGGAATGCATCCCCAGTGACCACTGCCACACTCTCTCAGTTCGGTGATCCCCATCCTCACAGTCCGCGCCATGCAAAGGACACTCTGGCAGCAATTGCGGCGATCTGCGCAGTCGTCGATCCATGGGACATCACTACCTTCCAAAAGAAGGCAAAGGCCAAAGACTTGCTAGGTGTCCACCTGCCATTCTGGCGAGATTGGTGGTTTGCTGATCCTGCATATTTTTTGAATGGCGAGCTCCTGCATAGCTGCCATAAATTTTTTTTCGACCATCCTCTGAAGTGGTGCAAGGAAGCTGTTGGTAGTGGCGTACTGGATGAGTGCTACAAGAACCAACACCGTCGCATCGGCGTTCGTCACTTTTCAAACAGTGTTTCCCATGTTAAACAAATGACTGGGTGTGAACATCGTGATATCCAACGCACCATCGTACCCATGATTGCCCAAGCCACTCCTGCTGCCTCGCCGCTCTTTGTCCATTGTATTCGCTCGTTGATCGACTTCATATACAGAGCTCAGAGCCCCACCCATACCGATTCTTCTCTGTCCGAAATGGTAGCAGCACTGCAAGAATTCCATAATACCAAACATTCTATCGTTGAAGCGGAGGCCCGTCGGGGAGCAAGCGGCGTCATCGCTGATTTCAAGATACCAAAACTGGAACTGTTACAAAGTTTTGCATGAAACATTACTACCAACGGCACTCTCCACCAGTATAGTGCCGACGTCTCCGAGCGCCTTCTCATCACTCATTGCAAGAATCCTTTTGAACAAACCAGCCGGTGGGGGGATTCGTTCGTTCAGGAGGTTGTTGGATTACTCAACCGCTTGGAAAATATGCGTCGCTTTGATCTCTACCACATCCTTCGCCGTTCAACATTGCTGCTTGAGGCTATCATAGTTCAGGAAGATGACGCAGTTGCAGGCATTGACCCCACCTTGTCGTTCACATGCCGTATCACCCCTCAGGAAGAGAGAGTCACCAAGGGACCTAGGCCATTTCGCAACCATTTCACAAATCCAAAGGGACTCCTTTCCGTGGATGGTGCTACTGCATTCCATGTGACGGTCAAGCCAGACCATGCAAATTTGTCTATTACCGCGATGCAACAAATGCATGGTTTGCCCAGTGTAACTGATTTCCTCACGGCATATATCAATACTGAGTCTACTGAAGGCGCGCCTGAGATATGTTCTTCTACCAGGGTCGACGTATGGAACAAATTCCGTATCCAACATCACTCTCCTTTCTGCTCACGCTATATTATGAAGAGTCAGGTCGTTCAAGCTTATCCACCCTCGAGTACGCAGCCATCCGGCGCTCGCGATGTAGTGCTTCTTAGGCACGGTGCCACAGAACGTGTGGATCTTTCTGTTGCTTCTTAATCTCTTGTTAACAGGGTTTAATTCTATTAGGTATTGCGCGTGTGATGGCCGTTTTCTCCTTTCTACCTCAATTCAACTTTCCGTCCTGCACCAACGACCCCCTTCTTTTTGTAGAGTGTTTCACTGTGGTGGCTAGGCCTGAAGATGATAGAGAAGGCGTTGGGATGTACCGGGTACAACGCCCGCCGTCTTCCAAACATCCTTCAGTGTCTTATGCGGTGGTCGCCTTAACGAGTGTTGTGCACACCTTGGAATTAGTACTGGTTTTTGCAACCAAGCGCCCTGGGATTGACGTATCGAGCGAGACATGTTTGGACGCCTTCGAACAGTACTATGTCAATTGCTTTGCAGACAAGGAAACGTACCATGTACTCCGGTAGCATCGCTTGTCTCAATCAACTTGATAATCATGATCAATAAAATCAGTACTGATATGATTCTTTGTCGAGCTGATAATCCGAAAACAGTGATGCTGTAAAGCTACTCGCATCTCCACCAATGAGATGGCTACGATTCACTCTCGTAACCGTGAAAACTTTAGCCGACTTAAGCGTCGGTTCAGCTGCTCTACTGATGTGTTCTACAGCGACTGTCTCGGTCTATAAACGAGTCGTCTACGTGATCAAGCATCCCTCGCTGCACAGTCTCTCAATCCACCTCGCCGCCCTCCGCTGCACGCCCCATGTGCCGTCCGACATCCGAGCCCAATCAATCGCACCACCCACCCTCTTCACCTCGATCGACACTTCCTTTTCCCCGCTCACCGGAGTCACATAATACCACCGCAAGGTCTGCTCGCTCTCGTCCACCTCCACCCTCCCTTCCGACGTTTTGACCTCAATGGCGTACCCTTCCGTCTCAATCGTCTGCACGGCACGCGATCTCGACCCCACCAGAGGTAACGTGACCGTCGACCCATTTCTGCTCTTTGCCTCGACCACAGCGCCAGCCTCTTCCGACACTCCTGGATCCACCTGCTGCTCACGGTGATCAACCGCGATTGACCGCTCGACACACCCCTCCGACGCAAAATGTACCAGCGGGAGGAAAATCTCGGTCGCCAGCGCACTTTCCCCTTCGCCATGGACACTCTTGACCGCGCTCGATCCCTCTTCTTCGTTCACCGTGCTCGTCCCCGTTTGTGGTGCATCTCCAGGGGTCACGCGAACTTTGATCTTCAAGGATGCCTTGCCGATATCGAATTGAACATCCAACGGAGTCCCCACGACCTTGACAGGATACGGTCGACAAAAGGCACGTATCGCGCGTGCGCCGTCTCGCAGGAACTTCAACACGTCATGGAGTGGCGTCGGTTTCGTGGTATCAGATGATCCAGTAGTCGCATAAGGAAACGATAGCGTCGCTAATGTGATGCTGGACGCGCGGGCCGGTGCGAACGACCCAGTCGCCTCTTCGGCATTCTTCATCCTTCCTCGCACGTCGTCCTCGCTCCACAGACTCAGATCCTCATTGTTCCATCCATCCCCCCACATATGGCTATTATCCGGGCAATACGTCCACACGGTGTAGTCCAATACGTTTGGCCCGTCTGCCGCGTTCAAACTTGCGTCCAGCGCACGTTCTTGATTCGAATAGTCGCCATATCCCTTGCCTGTTGGGTCGTACGCCTTCTTGTTATCCATATCTATGGGTGTCCCGATTTCTCCGATGATGGTCGGGTACCTGCGAGGTTCTGCAGCGTCCGAGCCCAACTGAACACCATCCGACTTTAAAATTCCGAGCTGACTCTGAATACTTGCGCGGATCGCCCGTTCTCCAAGCTTTGCTGCGAAAATTGGACTGCTGTACTTGCCCCTGATGAGACCCAGAGCGTCGGCATTGAAAAAGTGCCAATGACACGTAACGAGCGTTAGCCCGTCGTAATAGTGCGTCGAGTGACACCCCCGCCCCTTGAGCAATGACTCTGGAATCCGCGGAGGAATGGCAAAGACAGGCGCCTGCACAAACGCGATGGCACTCGGATGGGCTGTACGAATGCGTGTGACATAGTCAGACAAGTGTGGAAGGAAAAATTCGTCAAGGTAACGTATTGGCTTAGGGTCGAGGTCGGCGGGACTAGGGGGTGCAGGTGAAGGGGTGGGGTAGTAACGGAAGTACGCCGGCCTTAGCAACGCGCCGGTGTTGACATCCCATACGCCATGGAGTGCCCATATACACGTCCCTAGCGTCCATTCGCTCGACCGTTTCCAACCCCATTTAGGATGGGTTCCGTTTGGCTCGGTACTAGAGTCTGCCCATATGCGGACGCCCTTTGGATCGATCGTGACAGAGCCGCTGCGCTGCGATCCAAACGAACCAAAGGTGTAATTATCCACCGTTTGCGCGATGCCCATTCCAAGCTTGAAAGATTGAAGTGGTGTCGGTAGAGTCCCCATCTTCGCAGAGGCCCCTTGTGCGGCCGGATAGACGTTCAAATCCTCGTATTCGATCAACCCCCCGGAAGGCTCGTTCATACTATCCCAACCAACGATGACTTCATCTAGCAGCCCTCCAGCATCGCGTATCCGGTCGGCAAGAACCCCAAAGGCCCGTATGAAATGTGACTGAAGATAATCCTGGATATTGACGCCATCCAATACGCATTTTGGAGCAAATGTTTTCCCACCAAAGAACAGCGTAAACACGGTTTGAGAGACGAGACGGCTGTAGTTGGTCGACCAGAGCATGGAAGGGAGCGCGGCAGGATCTGGATCGACAAAAGTGCTTGGATATTCGCAGTGCACGATGGCGGCCTGCGTTGCAGTCAACGCCTGGGGGTTGATTCCACACGCCAGCAGAGTCCAGTAGGGAGCACCAGAGCCACCCGAGAAACGCGACCACTAAAAAAGACGTCTGACATCGGCAGACGAGAAACGAAACAAAAGGGGCACGTACCACGTCCTGGTGCGGATCTATATACACCTTGAATCCATGCTCTTTACACTTGTACAGCACGCGAATCGTGTAGTCTATGAAGTCGTGATCATACCGTCCGCTGTCCTCGCCAGTGTGAAACGAGCACCACGCGCGGAAAGCTAGAAACGAGCACTCACGGACCCCCGTGTTCGAGTGCCTCCCAGGTGATGGGATACCGAAGGACGTTGAACCCCCACCCTCTGAGTCGGCTGAGATGTACGTCCGCAGAACCGTCGTCGAGATTGAGAGGACGACCGACAAAACTGTGCCCGCCCGCTTCGGCAGAGGACCAAAAATCGTCGAGAACGTGGGAGGGCTGCCCGAGAGGCGCTTTGGAGGATCCCGAGAGGTTCACGCCGCGCAGCAGGACGGTGCGGCCGCTCGTGTCGACGAAATGGCCGTCAAACGTGTGCAGGTAGTCTTTGGGAACGGGTCGGCCCGTGGCGGAGCAGGTCTTGGGAACCTGCGGCATGTCGTCGACTCTGAGGCGGTTGTAGTGAAGGGAAAAACGACACACAGAGGTAATAATATACTGCCTGGTTTGTCGTACCACTTCAACGTTGCCTTAATTAGTTTGTGTCACTGCCCCGATCGGGTGCAATTCGTCAAAGCTTAGAAGACAAAGGCTCGCCGAATTCATAAAGTTCAAGTCAAATACTATCGCAAAACCCAAAAGTGGTCCAAATTTATACGGTACAAGTTTCACATCACGATGCTTCATTCTCCTTAATTCAAAGCTAACGGTATCCCAGTTCGGAGAGCGAAGAAAGCTGCATTAGCAAGTTTTCCCTTATCCCCCGTCAAATTTCAATTGTTCAACACCGTCGGAACTCCAGCAAGCCTCATCTTGACACCGATCTCGAATAGATAATCCAGGCACTGATCAAATAGAAGTTCGACGACCCTATAGAAGTCGAATGTTCACACCCACCTCTGTCTGCGTTTTCGCCTTTTGCCAGTCGTCGCCTGTCGAACCATGTCGTCAGACACCAAAAGAAAGGAAGAAAGAAGACAATTCTGGAACGTACCCCATACATAGATCCCATGTCTTCTCACAAGGATAGCCGCGGCATCAGGGTACTGATCCATCGCTGCCGCCATGCTGTCAGTCAGATCCTCCTCGAACGGGGTATTGGCGATGATCGGAACTCGAAGAGTATCCAAGTAAGACATCGCGGGACCATTTCCACCGATCCGAATACCCTTGATCATCTCCACGACACCTTCAGTCAAAAGGTTCCCTTTCCAAAACGTTATCTCACCTCCTATAACAGTGAACCAGGATCAGCTCATCGATCAGCGACCGAATGGATAGACCAGCACACCTGGTGCGAAATCTCAAAAACGTCCCCTTCCCAAAGCAAGGTCGCCATCACCGCATTTTGCGAGTGCGTATGAATACAACTGCCTGCGTTTCGTTGATCGAAAGCGTTCCAAAACAATGGTGTACACGCCGATTCCTTGAGATTTAGTTTGGGACGACGAAGAAAGACGCGGTCTGTATGTGGGGAGGGCTTGGCGGGCTGTGGGTAAGGTAGAACGAACATGTGGGAGGGTTCGATGCGCTCTTTTTGTACGCCCGATGGGGCGATCCAAACTTTATCTCTGGCGTACCGAATGAGCAATGAGCGAATAGATCCCGTACGGCCGTGAATAACCCACCCGACGCGGATAGAGATCCCTCCGCCGGTTCCAGTCACCCACCCGAGCCTGTAGAACCCAGCGCACAGCTCGGGAATGAGATTCGCGGGCTATCCAGCAATGCGATCTCTGCATCAAGGCGAGTTTCATGGAATAGCCAGGGTGAACATACATGGAGAGGGTCGGACGAGGTTATAAGAGCATCGACTTCTTCGCTGGCCATGTTGGACACGAACTTTTTGAGTGTACAATCAACGTGAAGCACCCCCCGCAAAAGGCACGTGCCGGTCCGGCCATTGCCGGGGCAATACTGGCAACGATTCACTGGAGTCGCGGTTCCTGCTATGATCCTTCTTGTTACTCTCCACGAAGAACGGATTGAAGGGAAAATGAAAATTTCATACACGCGGCGACGATGAAATTGACGACCTTCAGTCAGGGGTTCCGTTACTGGAGGATTGCACGGTAAGCCGGGAGGTTCGACTACAGAGCACGGAAAGCCTTGGGACGAATCCCATGAAGAAATAGCTTCTGAAGCACCAAATGTAATGCATGGAAGCCCGGCAGAAAGAGCACGGTTGTCCGCTTCCACCATAAGGTGATAATCTGACGGTATGCTCGCTCCCTGTTTTCGCGATTTCCCCTGACGAATTATCACACATTGTACACTTTGCGTCATCAAAAGCTACAGGAAATATTGTGCAGCCGTAGTTTCAAAGCCTCAAACACCAACTACGTTAGGCTGCCAGTTTTTTGTCTCTCTTCCACCATTCGACGACGATGAATTTATTATCTGTAGGTAAACCTAACAACACGAACCCTTCTCTTGTTCAATACGAAGGAAGAAGTAAAACGAGATCATACCTTCACACTGGTGGAAACGTATCCTCAGTGAGACGACAATGGTGCATTGTCCCCTTCCTCGAGAACGTCTTGAAGCATTGAGCACAGGTCCACCGCAGCAGCCCCAAGTGGACCGTTAAAATGTGTCGGACCAAGCTACGCTGCTGAAGCGAGTGGGAATGACACTCGTGCCATAAACATGTCGCTCTTTCTCTTCTGTCTCCCCTGATATTATGGACGATACGGAGGTGCGTGGCCACGAGGCTAGGTTCTGCGGGAAGGATTTGACCGCAGACATAGCCTTGTTCTGTCACCCAAAGGCAGGTCCTCTGAACTGCGGCAGCACTGTAGGAGAGTTGCAACGAATCAACATTGCTGAGGGGGATCGGGGCACCAAAAAGTAGGTGTGAAGGACGCTCATGCCTCTCTGGACTGTTTTGCTGGGAATTTAACATCATGGGTGATATTGGGTACAACAGAGATTTCAGGATTACCTTAAATCTTAGGGCAGAAAGTGAGTGCAAGGTGATAGCTGATTTCCAAGGCGATCTGACCGTCAACTCATCCCCAATGAAACACGCCAATGGTGTACGGCAGAACGGTTGTATTCTCCGAGGGAAGACTGTGGACCGAATCGTATACAGAAAGAGCTTAACAGAGAGCTTCTTTTGCAGCATTGTTTCAGGCATGTCTGGTAGACATCTCTTGCGAAAACTGGACTAATCGAATGTGCAGCATCCAACTGACTCGGACAGCTAGACCTTCCGGGACTCATATGGATTGTAGTTCAGGGCTGCGTGGAAGAACTGCAAGCAGAATTTATACATATAGGCCTGTGCTCGTGTGCTTATCAAGTCGCCTCCAGTGTTTGCCATCATACCGTAATGAACGACTCGTTGGCTTCGCTGGAAACTGTGATAATATATGGAACTTGAAACGAGAAGGTCGATGCAGACTAGTTCTGTCAGAGGGTTCTCATTGTTCAAATAGATCTTGAACATTGTGGAACTCGAAGAGCCTAGGCATGCAAAATCCTCAAACATTCACCCAGTGTAACCACCACCGATATCAGCATTTACAGTAATTTCCCAGAAAGAAGTGGTGCTGCGCAGCATGCAAACTTGCCATAGATGAATTGTGTTAATGTTTTACCCGTTACATACTGGGTCTCACATGCGACCTCAACTCTGCCACCTCAAGTTAGTGACTATCAGCTGCCGTTCTAATGTTTGACTTTCGAGTTTGAAACTTTAATCCTATCCGTGGACTGCAAGAGGCTTCAATAGCGTTCAAGAAGTGGTTTTACCGAACACATTGGCAATGACCGCGGAACATCTACTACTAGTATAGCAACAATGGAACATGGGTTGGAATATTCCGGGGGCATTTGTCCTGTCCAGGATTCGTGGCGTGCCAGCGACTGCGGCGGTCGGCAAATGTGACGAGGGCTTGCTTGCCTTCGCTCCATCCCTGTATGGCTCCCGGACCGGAGTCCCGGTGAGAGCGGGGGGGCAGATGATTTCTCGATTCTCGATATTCTCGGACCACATAGTGACTCTGGTTGCGCCGTCGACGGACCGAATATCCATATAACCCTTTATGGGACTCGGAAGAACTTCAGGAAGAATCGAATCATCATTTACCGTCTCGGAAAGTGGAATATTCAAGTTGGGCGGCTGGTACTAGTACGTTGTAACCCATTCGTATTCAAGGTCCTTCTGCTTCGCCCGATCCGACCTCCTTCTCCAACATGTGCTGGTCGGTTTGTCCGACGAAATCGTATCGATGCGCACTGCTAGTTACTACGCCGCCCTTTCCCCTCTGTGTTGTATCGTTTACATCCCGCGCTTTACCCTCATTGTTCATCCATTTCAACTGCTGACCTTCGAGCTTCAACTCGACTCAATGCGTTTGTTTCGATACAGGTTATAATATCGATGTACCGGGCATCATTGGCGACTGTAATCTTCCCGTATGAAATCATTCAGACCAACACTAGGATGATTCGCACGGGAAACGAAACGACTTGGACTACATTTTTGATACCATAGCTTCATTCCGACGACGAGGATGCTCGGAAACGTATTGAATAATTGAACCATCGACCGATCGATACTTTACTGACCCGACCTGCAAACATCTCGGCGACCCTGTTAATCATATCGAGGATCGTTGTTGGGTCAAGCGAGCAAGATTTAGATTCCGGCCCTGCCAGTGGCTCGACGACCTGAGTTCATCTAGTACCGTTGCCGTTCACAACGGGAATCTATCGTTCATTTGTTAGTCCTGTTGCTTCTCAACGAACCAGATCACACTGCTCCTTGGACCCGCCCTTGCTTGCTAGTACACGACCTGGCCCCTTGGAGGGATGTGGATAGCACGTGCACTGACTGACCCTTCCCGCCTGCGAAAGAAATGGTGCTCATGCGGATGGTGTTACTGATCTCAGAACACCGAGAGTAGCTCAGGTGGGTGAGCGTCTGTGGTTTTGCAGGAAGAGAAGTTAGTAGCACACCCGACATCACATCAGGACACTACCCGGGCCGCTTTCCGATTCCGACTGCCGGTAGATCACATCAAATCTTACAATCGACGTTTCTGTGCGCTCGGACAGTAAAGGAACAGAAATACCTCCTTTAGGACAAGCACAGCTAGGCATATACAAAACTTCGTGCCGGAGTAAGGAGGGAGAAGGAGGGAATGCCTACCCCACCGTTATACACTCTGTCGCTCCGCATCCACCTCAGGCTTCACCCTCGCCAACCTAATGCCTATGTCTTCCGTCCTGACAGTACGAAGAAAACCACTGTTTTCGCTCAAGACGACCCACTATACTTTATCACGTCCGGCCTCGCCAACACCCACGTACTAGTCAACGACGCCATCACGATTCACGAAACGAGACACCTTCTCCGGTACCGTCACTGTTACAGACCAGTATCACAACGTTAGCAAATCAGTCAGCGTTCAAGTGGCCAAGAAAGAACAAGCACCTGATCCAGGTAGACGGTAGTACTTGCGTCCTGTCATCTGGGGTGTTCTTCGTACGACAATCACCGGTTTATTACGCCAGCATTTTTTGAAAATCAGTCCGATGTGGAACCAGGCAGGGACCGAGGAATTCGTTTGAAAATCTGATGTGCACACTCGACCAGGCAACACGTACAGATAAATGCTAGAGTCATGATCACAGGTATGATATGATGGCCAGACGTGGGAAATAGATCTATGGAAATACACGATGGTTATTCAATACAAACAACCTACATGTTGTCTTATTGTTGAAAGCGTGTCGACGTTGAAGTGACGGCCGGATTACTCGTACAAGTCCTCTCATCGTGTACGTCAGTGGTTCCACGCCCTAGCCTCTCCAGTAGTTCGGTTTGATGAATGGCATCGGTGTTACGACCGCTTTCCGCAATTTATTTCGAATGTCGACCTCAACTTCAGTACCCTTTTTGTGCCAGCCGGACGCCACATACGCCATCCGAG
>JBBPLQ010001015.1:0-11451 GCA_038089855.1 Royoungia palumana
GTGTTGGTTGCATGGTATATATACTACTACATGTGTTTGTATCTATTTGTAATGTTCCATAGTGTTCTATCTAATGAACGAATGTGATTGGCTAAGAGAAAGTGGTACGATGCACAGCATCAGTAAGTGGTGATGTCATATGATAAGAGAAGGAATTGCTATTGGTTAGAATATCATGGAATGTTCTATAGGGCTGTGCTTGGCTATGCAAGTGTGGCAGCCAGTAGGAATGGTTTCCGAGCATAGGTTTGGTCATGAGGCAAAGGTCTAGCCTTTGGGGAATGGAATGAGCGAGGCATGAAGTGGAACGGTGTATGGCATAGGAGTGACATGTAGTTTTTGGAATGGTATGTCATGTGACTTCAAGTCACGTGATGCAGGAAATGGTATGTTCATAGGGGTCGAAGATAGGGGCTTTGAAGCGTTTGTAACACTACCCCCCTGCTGATGGTCAGATTCTAGATGACCAGGATCAGTATGACTTTGGAGCTGAATGCTCGTATCTTCAATTTCTGTAAGAGGAAGGGGCATAGGATTGAACATAGAGTTAAAGTTTTCATAGGAAATTCTTAATTTTCTAGGGGCGGAGGGGTGGGTTTCGTGGAAGAGTTTTACCACATCCGCGCAATTTGTCATGTTTTTGGCCGGTTCCCATGTGCGCTCCGTTTCATCATATCCTTTCCAGTGGACAAGGTATTCAATTCCTCGTCCTTTGTATCGAGAGTCGACGATGTAGTCAACTTCATATTCAACTTCTCTGTTTTCAGTAACCAGTACTGGTCCGGGTTTGTAAGAGGTTTGGCTGTCAAGGCGTTCCTGATAGGGTTTTACCCGTGAGATGTTGACTACTGGATGGATTTTGATGTGCCATGGGAGTTTTAATTCTACGGCATTGGTCCCTTTCATAGATAAGATTTCATAGGGGCCGATCCATTTGTCCGTTAATTTCCGGGACCTGTTAGTGATGTTGAGATTGTCTGTAGCTAGCCAGACTTTATCTCCAGGTTTGTAATCCGGGGCGGTAGATCAGTGTTTGTCAGCCTGTGACTTCATATGTTCTTGTGCCATAATAATGTTTTGTTTTGTTTTGTTTAATATGTCCTGCATGTCTTTTATGAATTCCTCGGCCGCGGGTGCCCATGTAATACGTGGTTCAATGCCCATGCGAGGGGTGTAAGAGTGTGTAATGGCAAAGGGAGCGTGTTTGGTGCTCGAATTCCTTTTTGAGTTGTAGCTAAACTGTGCGATTGGAAGCCAGTTGCTCCAATCATTTTGATTTTCTGCACAGAAAAGTCGGAGGAATTGTTGTACTTCACGATTCATACGTTCCGTTTGGCCATCCGTTTGAGGGTGGTGAGCGCTGCTCAATTTTGGAACTATTCCTAAGTTGTTGCATATGTCTTTCATAAGTTGAGAAGCGAATTGTGGTCCACGGTCAGAAATGATTGTTTTTGGTAGACCGTGGTGCTTCCATATGTTGTGGAGATATAATTTAGCTAAATCAAGAGAAGAACATGTTTTTGTGGTTGGGATGAATTCAACTTCTTTGGAGAAGTGGTCCACAACCGTGAGAATGGAATCATAGTTTTGCGAAATGGGAAGATCTGTAATGAAATCTGTGGAGATGTCTTCCCATGGTGCGTTTGGAACTTCTAAGGGTTGTAGTTTACCTGCTGGGGGTTGATTTCCCATTTTGAAGCGTGCGCAACGTTCGCATTTGGATACATAAGTTTTGGTAAATTTAGCCATTTCTGGCCAGACATAGTGGCGTGAGAGTAATTGAAGGGTCTTTTCATATCCCGGGTGTCCTACTACCGGTGTGTCATGATTCATTTCTAGAACCTCCATCCTGAGAGATTCTGGTATGTAAATGCGATTTTCTTTTTGTAGGATGTTTTTATTGTTTATTTCTTTTATTTCATAGCCTCGCTTGAAGAGTGAGTCTAGACCTGAGCGTGGGATTTTTATTTGCTCGTGTTGGAGTTTATCGAAGAAGAGGTCTCCCTGATCCTTTAACGATACCTCAATTGGGCGGATCTGTGATTTGGGAATGACCGTGACTTCTTTGTTATCGTCTTCGATTCCAACTGCGTGGTCTTCTCTTCGTGAGAGGGCGTCTGCTTTTCCCATAGTAGCACCTGCTTTGTAGTGCCATGTCATATTGAATCTGGATAAATATTGTGCCCAGCACGCTTGTCTTCTAGACAAGTCTTGGCATGTCATAAACCATTTAAGGTTTTCATGGTCGTTCCATATTTCGAAGGGTTGATTTAGACCTTCTAAATAATGTCTCCATATCTCCAAAGATCGGATCACCGATAACATTTCTTTGTCAGCGATAGGATAATTCCTTTCTTCGGGTGACATACTGTGGGAGTTGTAGGCGACAGGGTGCCATTTGTCTCCCTTTTGGATAGATAGCACTGCTCCTGTGGCGTAATCTGAAGCATCTGATTCTAATCGGTATTTTCCGTCAGGATCTGGATATGCGAGGATGGGGGCAGTGGTGAATGCTTCTTTTAAGTTATCCATAGCGGTTTGTTCTTTTTCTGTCCAAGTCCATTGGACATCCTTTTTCATGAGATCATGTAATGGTCTAGCCATTTGAGCATAGTCTTTGATAAAGCGGCGATAGAAGTTGGCTAATCCGAGGAATGAGTGGACATGTTTGACCTTCGTGGGTACGGGCCATTCTTTGATGGCTTTGGTCTTTTCTTCGTCCATGGAGATTCCATTAACTCTGACAATCATTCCGAGGAAGTCCACTTCTTTACATGAAAAGGTGCATTTTTCTGGTTTGATAAATAGATCGTTTTCTTTTAATCTCCACAGCACTTCTAGAACGACTTTGTTGTGTTCTCTTTGATCGTCTGTGGAAGTGAAGATCATCAGATCGTCGATATAGACGACCACGACTCCATCTATGTCAGAGAAGATGTCGTTCATCATCTGTTGGAAGGTTGCGGGAGAGTTGCATAAGCCGAAGTACATAACGAGGGGTTCATATGATCCGCGGAAGCATACAAATGCTGCTTTCCATTCGTCGCCTTCTTTGCTACGGACATTATTATATGCCCATCTTAAGTCCATTTTAGTAAAGAGTTTCGCATGTTTTAGCTTGTCAACAAGCTGAGAAATGAGGGGAAGTGGATAGTTGTTTTTGACCGTGTGTTCGTTAATGTAACGGTAGTCCTGTACCATTCGTTTTCGTCCATCCTTTTTGGGAACGAAGAACACCGGTGATGTTTGTTCGGATTTAGAAGGATGGATATATCCTTTTGCCATTTGGTCATCGATAAAGTCCAAGACCTCCTTTTGTTCATCTGGGGATAAAGGGATGACACGACCCTTCTTTGGTTTGAACGTGTCTTTGAGTTCTATCCCATGGTCCTAGGGTTTTCGGAGTGGCATTCTTTCCGATTCCTTCTTTGAGAATACATCAAGAAACTCGTGGTATTGTTTGGGTACGAGTTCTTCAGGGGTTTTTTCTATTTTTGGGGTTTGTTTTTCTTCTTTTTGTTGTTTACGAAATTGGTAGTCATAGATGTCTTCTATTTCTTCACATGTGACTTGTCGTGAGAAGGAAGACGTGTTGCATGGAAGTGGACAACGTGTCAGGTTCACTTTTCCCAATTTCCAATCTATCTCCGGGTTGTGCTTCTTCAGCCACGTGTATCTGAGGACGAGGTCATGGGTTCCTATATTGGTGATTTCTGCTCTGACGTTTTCAACGTGTCCTAAATAATCGAGGGAGATTTCTGCATAATGTGTGATTTCTCCCGCCAAATTTGGGCTTCCGTCGGCGTTAAAGACTTTGACAGGGAAGAGCATTTCCTTCTTTGGGATATTGTTTTTGTCCACAAAGGTCTTGTTTAGGAAGGTTACATTTTCTCTGCTGTCTAGAAGTGCTCTAGCCTTAAACGGGAATGGAGAGTTTTTGACATTTATTTCGATAGGAAGAGTTATTTCCTTATCGATCTTGAGGGATCTAATAAATTTTTGTGAGTTTTGTTTAGAAGAATCAAGCACTGGTTTCTTGTCCCAGCCACGCTCTGTATGAGACGCTTCTGACGTTTGTAAGTCCGAAATCATAGGAGATGAAGAAGGGGAATACTCGGGAAGCGCATACAACGTGGTATCATAATCGTCTAATGGTTCGATGTCCAAGGGAGAGAAGAAAGACTGACCTTGTGACATCGACCTTCCCTTTTTGGTCGTGCCACTTAAGCTTTTCCCAAGGCATATTTCTTCTTATAATGGGCATCAATCTGATCGATTGATAACCCGCAGAGTTCTGCGTAAGGGTCCACTGCTTCTATTTTTGTCGTGGGAGCAGTGTGGATTTCTGTGGCCATTTCTGTGGCCTTTCCTTTGTTGTTCTGGCAGTTACGCCAGTGTTGTCCGTTCACCCATTTGCAAACAGGACATTGATTCTTCTTTGGAGCACGGCATTCTTTCACACCATGTCCTTCTTTGCCACAATTGGCGCATTTGAAAGTTTTCTTGTTTTGTTTTGTTTGAGTGGTATTTACGAACCACCCATTTTCGTCTTTTGTTATTACATCTACCTCCATTGCGTTAGGGTCTTTCCTATATTGGGTTGCCCCTCGGAGGAGATTTAGACTTTCTTGGGCACCACCCACTTTTCTGATTTCTTCTAACCACTCGTCTACTGAAGTGAGGGTGGCTCTTTTTCCTGATTGGAATATCTTTTCTATTATGTACCTGGCTGTGTTTCTTTCCAGCAGGTGAATTCCGTGAGATGCGCTGATCTCCGATTGATGGAAGAGGGACTCCCATTGGACTAGGAATTGGTCCGTCTTCATGTTTCCTTGTTGTAATTTTTCGATCTGAGCGATTGCCCAGTCTCTTTGTAGTTGTGGACGGAAGAAGGTTTCTATGTGTCCTTTAATTACTTCCCAGGTGAAGGTGTCAGGGTCCTCGACTACTTGTTTTATTCTTGTTTGTGCAAAGTAGCCGGCCTTGTTTCCTTTAAGCCGGGATAGGACCGCGAGTGTGGCATCGGTGGTATGGGTGGAGATGCCATTTACTTTGAGCCATGCCTGCATTTTGGCCCACCACTCGTTGAACTTTGGGATGCTTCTGTCGTACTCTCTGGGGTCTGCGAAGAGTTCATATTTCTTTCCCACAGTGGTTTGTTTCGGTTCATCCGTGGACATGGAGGCACCTCCTGCCTCTACTTGTGCTTGCAGCATTGCTACTTGTCGCTGCAATTTGTTTAAAGATCTCAGCTGATTCATAAGATTTGCTACTTCTGTATCCTTGGTATCGATTTGTGTTCCAAGGGCAGTGATAGCATTTAAGAGATGAAGATTGTCTCCATCTTCATTATACTGTTGAACGTAACCATCGATGATAGCGCGGAAAGCCATTGATTTATTTAGAGAGGAAAGTAGGTACGCGAGATGGTTTCTTTAAGAGTGCCTGGGGTCTCAGACGTCTAGTCTCTATTGGGGCGTCTGAGTGGACAAAGCGCCTTCTTTTTCCGAAGCATAGGTTTCGGTTTATTTTGTCCTGTTTCTTCCTCAACCTCTCTTGGAACTCTCTCAATCTCCGATTGGTCTCCTGGGTTCCTGGAGATGTTTCTCTGTCTGACAGGTAGGGATCCGAATCAGATCTTTCTCTCTTCAATGGGTGGTGGGGTAAGGCTAAGGGCACTACTATAGGTGAACTTTCTTTGATTCTCAACCCAAGTAGTGGTGCTTCTTCTTCTGAAGGTAGGGGTGTCAAGGGGGAAAGTGATAACGTCTCCTCCAATGGTTCTGATTTGAATCGAACACGTCTGGGTGGCTCTGGGGAGTCTAGCTCTGACCTCAGAGAAATCCTCTCTAAGGACCGGGTTACGTGGACGGCTTGGAGGAGTTGGTCTTCGTTGGAGTGAAGGAAGAGGTGCCAAGGGAGATGGTGTTCGTGGATTAGGTAACTGGTGGTAGCTGAGTCTAGGGGTTCCGCACTGGGATACCTATGGTCTCATATGCTATATCTCAACTGCTGTATCTCCTCTGCGCTAGTGTTAGGCAGCAAGGGGAGGATCCTTTCAAAGTAAGTGGAAGGACGAGCGTTAGATGAGGATGCGAAGTTCACTACGTCCAAGGGTTCATAAGCCCCTTGTCTAGCGTTGACTTCCTTCTTTTGGACGCACTTGTCTCTTGGCTTTTGAGCAAGCGTGCAACTGCTTTCTGGGTGTATCCTTAGTGAAGAAAGTTGTAGTAAAGTTCTTATGAAACAAGCCTACAAAGGAAGAGACTTGTGAAGTGATAAGATGTTTAGAGGATTTGGAATGTTGTCCCAACTGGTTTGTAAGCGAAAGACCAGAAGAACTTTACTGGAGTTCCTTGGTGTTGGTTGCATGGTATATATACTACTACATGTGTTTGTATCTATTTGTAATGTTCCATAGTGTTCTATCTAATGAACGAATGTGATTGGCTAAGAGAAAGTGGTACGATGCACAGCATCAGTAAGCGGTGATGTCATATGATAAGAGAAGGAATTGCTATTGGTTAGAATATCATGGAATGTTCTATAGGGCTGTGCTTGGCTATGCAAGTGTGGCAACCAGTAGAAATGGTTTCCGAGCATAGGTTTGGTCATGAGGCAAAGGTCTAGCCTTTGGGGAATGGAATGAGCGAGGCATGAAGTGGAACGGTGTATGGTGTAGGAGTGACATGTAGTTTTGGGAATGGTATGTCATGTGACTTCAAGTCACGTGATGCAGGAAATGGTATGTTCATAGGGGTCGAAGATAGGGGCTTTGAAGCGTTTGTAACAAAAACAAAATATATGTACCAGAATCACTCCGAATGGAGTTAACAACTATGCATCACGACACACTGGTGGCAGGACACCCCGGATATGAAAAGACTCTAGAACTTCTCAAAAGAAACTACATTTGGCCAGAAATGGCTAAATACGTAAAAACCTATGTATCAAAATGCGAAAGATGCGCACGGTTCAAAACAGGAAATCAACCTCCTGCAGGGAACCTACAACCCTTAGAATCGCCAAGCGCACCATGGGAAGATATCTCTGCAGATTTCATAACGGATCTCCCACTCTCACAAAATTATGATTCCATTCTCACAGTCGTGGACCGCTTCTCCAAAGAAGTGGAATTCATACCCACGAACAAAACATGCACATCTCTAGAATTAGCAAAACTATACCTAAACCACATATGGAAGCATCACGGCCTCCCAAGATCTATAGTTTCAGATCGCAGCCTGCAATTTGCTTCACAACTTATGAAAGACATATGCAAAAACCTGGGAATAACCCCCAAATTAAGCACTGCCCACCATCCATAAATGGATGGCCAAACGGAACGTATGAATCGCGAAGTACAACAGTTCCTTCGGCTATTCTGTGCAGAACAACAAACAGAATGGAGCAACTGGCTTCCAATCGCGCAGTTCAGCTACAACTCAAAATGGAACATGAGCACAAAACACGCTCCCTTCGCCATTACTCATTCATATATGCCACACATGGGAATAGAACCTCATGTCTCCACTGTGCCAGCTGCAGACATCTTCATAAAAGACATGACAGATATTCTAAAACAAACAAAGGAAAACATCCTGCAGGCACAGGAACGTATGAAACACCAGGCAGATAAACATAGAACAACCGCACTGGATTACAAACCAGGCAATAAAGTCTGGCTCACAACAGACAACCTAAATATTGCTCACCAGTCATGTAAATTAACTGACAAATGGATCGGACCTTATGAAATCATATCTATGAAAGGACCTAACGCAGTGGAACTTAAACTTCCCCATCACATCAAAATCCACCCAGTAGTTAATGTCTCACGGGTCAAACCTTATCTGGAACGCCTAGATGGCCAACCTACACACAAACCCGGCCCAGTGCTAGTCACTGAAAATAGAGACGAAGAATATGAAGTTGACTATATCGTCGACTCTCGATTCAAGGGACGCGGTATTGAATACCTAGTCCACTGGAAAGGATATGATGAAACGGAAAGGACATGGGAACTGGCAAAACATCTAAAAAACAGCCTGGATGTGGTTAAAATTTTCCACGAAACCCACCCCTCCGCCCCGCGAAAATTAAGGGTCACTTATGAAAACTTCCAATCTATGTTTAACCCCTTATCCGAAAATCAAACGGATGTCTCAGTCGCATCTGTACAGTTACATGAACATGTCATCGGTCATCTGGAATCTGACCAACAGAAGGGGGGTAGTGTTACAGATGCTCCCAAACCCCTATCCAAAGCCCCTATATTCCCCTCATTATCTAATCAATCACATGACATACCATTCCCCAAACTACATGCTCAACCTCCAACATATGTTGTTCCCCTACACTCATGCCTCACTCCATTCCCAAAGCTCTAGAACCTCACGCCTCATGTCAAATCTATGCTCGGTTTCATTCCCTATTGGTGCCACACTTGCATAGCCAAGTACAGCCCTTACCTATGACATCATCCTTATCCTCCAATCATAAAATACCTAAGCACAGCCTTGATGGCACCATATGTACTAACCAATCGTTTACGCTTACATCATGGAACTTTCTAGAATAATACAAATAGATACAAACACCATGTACTAGTATATAAACCCAATCCAACATCGGAGAATTCCAGTAAAGTTCTCTTGATCTTCTCCCTCATAAACCAGCCAGACTACCTCTTCTACTTTCACTTCCACTTTAACAGTCTCGGCTTTCGAGGTTGTTTCAGGTAGTGTTACAAATGCCTCTAACCTCATCCCATTTCCTACACTTTTCATTCCTAGTGAACCATACAAGTCTTTTGACAAGACATTCAACCCAACCTCACACTATGTTGTTCCCTTGCATTCGTCCCTAGAGGACACAGCCTCATAAGCCTCATGCCAAACCTATGCTCGGTTCTCAATCCTATTGGCTGCCACATTGACACAGCCATATTATAAACCCACCAATCAGATATGTTCCTTTATATTAACTTCCATTTCAAAGCTATGTTCTTCTCTTCCATTTGATGTGCCACAAGGCAGTGCCTTATCTATGATGCCATATGACTCATCCCTTATCATCCAATGACAATTAGATACTGGTTATCATACCACCTTCCTTATTAGTGTACTATCGTAAATATGACCACACACAGTGGACACAATGTAAACTCATGTCAGTAGCGTACAATCCCCAGTTTAATCAACTTGTGTCTTCCCCTCAAAAGGGATAGGTGTTAAGACTGGGTCAACTCCGGTCAACTCCGGTGACTCTGGAGTTATGCGTGTGGGTAGGACCTTGGCTTCAGCAACTCGGAGCGGAGTGCTGCGCCCTTGCCTGGGTCTCGGAGGTGGTCTGGATTTCGGAGGAACAGAGGTTCGGACTTAGACATTGACTGGCAACGAAGTCAAGTCAGAGTGGACAAGTGAAGCTTGAGTTGGAGGTCAGAGGAGGAGTTGAATCTAAGTTGATATTCGAACTGAAGAGTTACAACGAATACATGCGGCTTTATATGTATGGAGTAGGACTCGGAGTCTATAGGACAAGAATGGAGGAGGTTGTAACACAGACAGGACGGTAAGGTTTGGAAGGGTCAACAGAGTCAGAGAATGGACCTAAGTAATGGAATGGTGGAATGAAGGGTTGCGCACTCAAGCGAGTTGCAGGGATGAAGGTAACTAGGGTCTAAATCAAATACAGGGTGAATCGTATATAGGAACGGAGAATGGAGAAGTGGAGTACAAGTCCAAGAGTCGGAATTGTGTACTTAATGAAATGTCAGTTGAAACCCACAGAGTTACATCCGGAGTTACGTTGGAGATCGGACTTGCAGATCGGGATATGACAGTATCCCCTTCTTAGGCCTGAGCCCACGAAGGCCACAAGACCATAGGAAGACAATGCAGAGTTGCTTGGGTGTCACGTGATGTGGAGTTTGAAATTCTGGGCTTGTCTATAAAAGCTGCAGTGGTATGCTCCTTCATTCCTTACCTCTTAATCTTCATCATGTCCGCCTACCCTGACATCCAGACATGGAGCGATGACCGTCTCACCAAGCAGGACAAGGACGAGGACGTCCTGTTCAATGCGAAGGTGACAGAGCAGAGAAGGCAAGCCAAGGTGCGCAAGGAGGAGGAGCGCAAGCAGGCAGAGGAGGAAGAATGGCACTGGATAGAGGAGGCAGAGAGGAGGCAGGTGGCGGAGGAGCAGCGGAGGGCGGCAGAGATTGAGAGGAGGAGAGTTGCGGAGGAGCAGCGAAAGGACAAGGAGCAGGCCTGAAAGAAGGTGAGTGGTCCACGTGGCCACCACTAGAGTATGCTGACGGAGGCAGGTGGAGGAGATCTGCCAACAACAGGAGGCCAGCAGAAGTGGTAGCAAGGGGAAGGGGCCTGCGTGCATGCGGTGTGCGCGGAAGTGGATGGAGTGCCAACCGGGCACAGGTCACAAGGCCAGCATGTGCGTGGGTTGTCAAGTGGCCTGGCAGCATTGTAAGTGGCCTGGAGAGGCACCAGCTCGGAAGAGGAGACAGTGGAAATTGGAGGTGGTGGTGGAAGATGAGGAGTCGGGGAACGAGGGTGAGGACGAGTCAGAGTGGCTGAAGAAGAAGGCCAGAACTGAGGAGAGGTCGGAGGGAAGTGGAGTGGGCATAGGTGGTGAGTTGGAGGCCACCAAGGCACTCGAGAAGGCTGCGAGGGCAATGCACCAAGTTGCAATCGCCCTTAGTGCCAACTTGGTGCAGATGGTGCAGGTCATGACGGCAGTGCTGCAGCTGGTGCAGCTGGAGGTGCAGGCCCAGGGCGGTGTGGAGGTGGAGGCAGGATCAGAGTGGGAAGAATTGTCAATGGACAATTTGGACATCGATGCAACGGTCGATGAGCAAGAGCTGACGGAGTTGGAGGAAGAAGCAGCAGGAGCGTCGGAGAGGGATGCAGAGAGTGACGTGGAGATGGAAGAGTTGGAGGAGCAAGTAGTAGAGGTGGTAGAATAGAAAAGTGTGTTTGTTATAATAAAAAATTCTTTTTCCTTTTCCCTTAAGTGCGATGAGGACTGGGTTTCGACAGATATTGGAGGTGGAAGTCGGAGACAAGCTCAGAAGCATGGCTGAGTTAAGTAGCCAGCAACCAAGAGGTTTCTTCATCTGTGCCTTCATATCCTGACCATCAAACCAAGTAAAGGAGTTGACAACTCCATTGTCAGCGGTCAATCTTCGAGTTGAGGATCTCAGCAATTTCGTACTCAGGTTCGCTGTCGACTTTGATCGGAGGTGGCAGAGGTTGTTCGCGGTTCAGAATTGTGTTCAGAACAGAAGGTTCCAATTGGGAGACACGTCAGCAAAACAGCACTTTTACTATAAACTTTTGTTGTTTACCATAAGTGTAAAACTTTATTCCTGCTCAAAATAACAATGAAAAACTGTGTAACATATTGAGATGAATGTTTGGTAAAATTTTGAGC
>JBBPLQ010001016.1:0-11439 GCA_038089855.1 Royoungia palumana
CACGTCCCTCTGACAAGCTAGATCATCGACGTCTTGGTCCTTACCGAGTCATTCACAAGATTGGCTCATCTTCCTACCTACTAGCGCTTCCTTCCTACCTTTTGCGCCTACACCCTGTTTTTCACATTTCACTTCTCGAGCCTTACAAGGACTCTTCTGAATTTCACACCCATTCTGATCCCGAGCCTTTCACTTTGGCTGACGACCCCGCTCTTGCTATTTCTACTATTCTCGATTTGCGTTGCATTGGCCATCATTTCAAATACTTCGTTCGTTTCACCTCCCAGCCCGATTCTGAAAACTGTTGGATGCCTCTTTCAGATATCCCACGTACATACGACAAGTTGATTGATCACTACCATAGATGTCACCCACGCTCCATCCGTCCGCATGCTACTGACTTCTCCCGTTCCTTCTCTGCCTCAGGTATCGAATCTTCGACATCCGAGTCACCAACTCTGCACACGGTCGTGGCATCCGAGCTTCCTCTGCCTCCGAGCTGGCACTGAGATGGAATTGGTATGGTTACGGATCCTCCTGCTCCCGCTGTCCTCCCTGCACGTCCACGCTCCGCATCCCCTCCTCACCGTGCTCAGAACCTCCGTTCCGAGTACTCCATACCCGACCAGACGATGACCCGCTCAGGTCGTGTCTCACGCCCCGCCGTTCGTCTCAACCTTTAGATGGATGCTCATTCCTCAAAAGGGGGATGATGTGATGATCAAGGCCAACGCCTTGCCACACACTCGTCTCGGCACTTGTCACGGACTCTTTTCACATGGGCACTTACTTAGCTATTACCTTCATCATGTGTTTCCTCTCCCTTCATCTCCCCGTTCCTCCGTTCGCTCGTGATACTTATCATTTGTATTCCGGCTTCGAGTGGATTGCTAGTACCCACATGTCCCCACTATATCTACTTGTCGTCTGGGGCTTTGTATCTTTCCCCTTGAAGTATCAACACCAGTTATCGGCACCCTTCATTCGTGACTTCCCACGCTCGTCCTCCAGTTCGCGGTTACACCTGCTCACTCTGTCATTGTGCCCATGACAAACAGGACAGGGTTCCTAAGAATGACATAGAAGGAATGAGGGAACACTGTGACACAAGAAAGGTAAAGAGGAAGAGAGGGAACAACTGTGGGTGACCGAGATCCTCGACTGCAGCACAGTAAGTATATTGCGGATCCGGGACTACGTGTTCCGATGTTGGGTTTCCTAAAAAGGAAATCCTCGGAGGTGAAAATTTTAAGAAGAGAGAAAAATCAACCGTTCTCTGATGAAGAGAGAATGGTAGCCATGAACTAGTTCTGTGCATGTATTAGGAATGAAAAAGAAGTCGTAACACACAATATTCTGCTTCTGTGGATGAAAGTCTTACTCTCTTCTGTCGTTTGGAAAGCCAGGATACAATCCCATTGGCTAAGTAAACCAAATATCCAGTAGTTGATCTGGATGTTTCAATATCTCCTGCCCAGTCTGTGTCACTCTGCCTAAAGGTAGGACAGTGTTGGTGTGGTAACATCTTAAATTCCGCTAGAGGTTCTCTCTATTGGATTGGTGATTGCCAGTCTGCAGGTCTAAGAGGTCGTATCTCCTGATATTCATAATCAGGGAGATGATAGCGTTTGTGCTGTGGCATATCATCTATATCTCTCCATTCATTCTGTTCATCTTTGAACCTTCCTGGTTGTATAGGTCTCTTCCGATTGGAAGGCCCAGGTTGTGGTGACAGAGATTGAACGGTAGGTGAATGGGGATCCTGAGGTTCAAGAGATGATGATGGGAAGTGTAGGGGTGATGAGTAAGGTGAATCTGTGTGTTATTTCCCTTTGCTTCTGCTTGGATGAGATAGGTCAAACAGTTCTGATCCGAGGGATGGTAAGGATGTTTTGGATTTGGGTGAAGAGGGCGTAGATTCATGGGATTTAGGAGTAGTTTGCCATGATGGTCTCGACGATGTAGACATGTTGTCATTCGGGGTTGATCTATTATCGAAATTTCGTGGATCGATGTTTATATATCAATTAGGAGATAGAGGTTCTAGTATTTCATCCCTTGTTTGAATAGGAAGGTCGTTTGCAGTTGGTATTGACTGGTCTTGTCTGTCTTTACCCTTTCTGGAACATGATAAGAACCTTGATTCATCAAAGATGGCATGGGAAGCGATGAACATCTGATGTCTGGCCTGTGACCAGAAGCGATATCCTTTGGTATGAGTTTCATAACCAATGAATGTCATTTCTTCAGCTTTTGGTGCTAGTTTGTCTTTATGCATCTCTAACGGAATAAAGACATAGGCTGTGCAACCAAAGATTTGGAAGTAGGAAATATCTGGTTTCTTCTTCTCGAAGCATTCAATGGGGGTTTTCCAGTGGAGATGACGCATAGGTTGTCTATTATATATATGGAGGGAGGTCTCTATGGCATCTTGCCAAAAGATGTCAGGTAGACATGCATGATGGCGCATTGCATTCGCTTTCTCGAGTAGGGTTCAATTGAACCTCTCTGCACGACCGTTTTGTTGCAGAGTATGTGGGACTGAGGTTTCATGTCTGATACCTCTGGATGAGAAGAACGTTTGTACATTCTGTCCTATAAATTCCCCTCCTTGGTCTGAACGTACAGAGGTAATTGTAAATCTGGATTGTGTTTCCAAAAAGGAAAACATCGTAACCAGTTGTGCACAGGTCTCAGATTTGTCTCAAAGAAAAGCAAGAATAGCATAACCAGAAAAATCATCGATAAGAGTGAGAATATATCTCTTCCTGGATCGAGACTTCTTGGGCATAGGACCAATGAGGTCAGTGTTGGAGATTACATTCGACATACAGTTGTATAGCCACGTGCATATGTAGCTTTCTGTACGGTACACTTTGCTTTAGTGACTACTAAAGCATCTATAGGTACTGTACTCTACTAACAATATATCAGTGACTACTAAAGCATCTATAGAGTTTCTAATAGGCTACCAACCATATTTCCTAGAGGTTATAAAACCTCTATTCAACAGTCAGTATGTACAAGGGTAAGTGGTCTGGATGACCGCTTATCAGAAGGGGGAAAGGATTGATTTGCCATTTTTCCTTCTGTGCAACCTTTACAGGGTGGTAATTTCATATCAGGAAGGTGAGGAGTACCAGATGTATTCTTTCGAAATTGTCAAAGAGCGTCCTGAGACAGATGTCCAAGGCATAAGTGCCAAAGGGTGACAGAATCAGGTAGTAATTGAACTGATGTTACAACCAATGGTTTAATTGACGGTGACTGAAACCAATGTAGGTTGTTTTCTTGTGGAAATAAGGCCAATGCCTGTATTACCAAAGATCCATCAGTGTCCCAGACTTGTGTTCATCCATTTGTGATAGAGCATTTATAGCCCTTCGAGGTAAGCGAAGGAATAGATAATAGTTGGTAGGCAGCATGGGGTGCATACCACACATCTTGTAGGATGGTTTGTGGCAGGTTGTGTGGTGACAGAATCACTTTTCCTGGTCCATACATCGAAATGTTAGCGCCAGAGGTGACTGATGCAGACCGTTGTTCATGTCCAATGTGAATAAAATCAGATGTGTATGGTGAGATGTGATCGGTACATCCACTATCCATCATCCAGTGGTTTGGTTTGCTTGCTGCATTTCCGACAGTATAACAGCCAAAAATTCGTTTATTGTAATTGGAGGACAAAGGGATCTCTCATTCATCTACATGAGGTGGTCTGGAGAAGATGGCTCCAGACACAGTATATATGGGAATTGGATCATCTGGATCCATAGCTAGCGCTTTGCTCACAGAATATCTCATCTGTGGTGAAGGTGGTAAGCCTTCCAGAATTTCTCTGATGTTTTCGCCACGGAGCGCATGTCCCATTGGTAATTCTTCAATTATGAACATTTTACCTTTCTCCTTTTTCTTCTTCTTGTTGCAACCAGTGTTACGTTCTGCAGTTTCTGATACTGGTGTTTCAAAGACTACGCCCTTGAAAGTATTGAGGTGAAATTGTGGGAAATGAGAAAGACTGCATGTCGCTGTCTCCCCATCCTGGGCCTGGTTCTGTAACATTAGAATCAAAATCCTGACCTGTGTCCATCTCCATATACGAAGGTTCTTTGAAGTCATTGGGTTGAGGTCCGACTTCTTCAATTCTTGCTGATAGGGGAATAGAGCCTATCGTAGTATTGGCAACAGCATTCGCTGTTTTCTTTTGTTTCCTTCGTTCATAGTGGTCACTTGCATTGTTCCCTCCTCATCCTCTATAAGGTTTTCCTCGTCCTTGTCGGTTGCTTCCACAAGACGGACCAGTGCTTTGTTGTTGTGGTTGTTGTTGTTGTTGGGGTCTCCAGGTATTTGTCCTGGGAGGACCATTGCGAATAACCGCAGTTCTGTTTATGGATGGTTGAGAGGAGGTGGATGCGACAGTGGATATGCAGTGATGGAGTGGTCTGGAATGGTTTCTGGAGTGGGTATTCCTTAGATCTATCTCTCCGAGGATTGTCGATTCGATGTCATAGACATTGATGTCGTCGGAGGCAGTTTGGATGAGAGTCGAGCATACATTGCTCATAGAGTCAGGGATAGCGTGAAGGAGTAGTAACACCTTCATTTCTCTGTTGAGGTTTCCTCCACAGGTGTCCATTTCTTGGAACATGGACTGAATTTTTTGGAGGTCTTCCTCTGCTTTGTGTTCCCTGATCCAATGGTTCATCAGTTTTGAGAAACTGAGATACCTTCCTGCAAGTCCTCTGGCACCATATCGTTCTTGAAGATGATGCCAGTATCTAAAGGTTTTTGACTCGAGGAGTTTATGAGCGACGATTGTATTGGTGGCTCGAATATCATCCTCTTCCCAATCTTTGGGAGCTTCTTTTGCTAAGGAATAGTGCAAGGTTGAACATAGGATGGCGAGGACTTTGTTGTCAGCGTCTTTCCAATCCTGTAGGTTGGCATGAATAGTAGTGATTAGGGAGTAATGTGCCGCCTTCAACCAGTTCACTTGATTGACAGTAAGGAGAAGGTGTTTGATCCTCATGGACCATTCAGCATAGTTCTCTTTGCTGGTTAGGAGAACGAAATCCTTCATTTGATAAGATTTGATTTTATATGAGTCGGCCTTTGGGAATTGGAGAGTTTGCTGAGATGGTTGTTGAGTCATGGCTGTAATCAATGTTTATCAGTAATGAGGAACTTAAATGGAGGAACCCCCTTTTTTCGATCAATGCCTCCATTCCCATAATATTTTTACAAGATCTGTTTACATCCTATGCTTTTTAGACAGAATGTTTCTTGTTTATCCTCTGATACCTCCGCAGCTCTCCGTTTAGGAGGAGGATAGATGAGATGACATGCTTCTGCATACATCTTTCCTTCCTTAATATATCTCTGAACTTCGACATGCTTCGAGTTCAGGGGCTTGGTTTTCCACTCTCGTTGGAGTAGACTATCAATCCTGGAATGGTACCATTGTTGAAATGGTGCGGGAGGTTCATATCCGAGTGTTGCATAATAGGAAGGGTATGTGCCGAAGAGAATGTTGTTATTACAAACTGAATCGAGAAGCAGGGTGTTGATGTTGTCTTCCTCATTGAGAGGAGGAAAGTGATCTCTCCGAAGGACTTCGAAACTGGCATCATGGCAGTAGCATTAGAGTGTCTCATCGTAAGATGGAGAAGGAAAGGCCCAGCCCATTCCTTCATATACAGAGCTGAGGGGTTTGTTTGAGAACATGAACCCAGTGGCTAATGATGATCCCATGGGGGTATTGGTCTCTGCAGTCATTAGACGTACAGGAATCGAGATACGGCTTGAGAGTATGTATCTGATTGGGTATGTGTCATATCCCGATCCGCAAGTCTGATCTCCAATGTAACTCCGGACGTAACTCCGTGGGTTTCGACTGACATTTCGTTAAGTACGCAATTCCGACTCTTGGACTTGTACTCCGCTTCTCCATTCTCCGTTCCTATATACGATTCACCCTGTATTTGATTTAGACCCTAGTTACCTTCGTCCCTGCGACTCGCTTGAGTGCACAACCCTTCATTCTGCCGTTCCGTTACTTAGGTCCATTCTCCAACTCCGTTGACCCTTCCGAACCTTACCGTCCCGTTCGTGTTACAACCTCCTCCGTTCTTGTCCTATAGACTCCGAGTCCTACTCCGTATATAAACCCGCATGTATTCGTCGTAACTCTTCAGTTCGAATATCAACTTAGATTCAACTCCTCTTCTGACCTCCGACTCAAGCTTCGCTCGTCCACTCCGACTCGACTTCGTTGCCAGTCAACATTTAAGTCCGAACCTCTGTTCCTCCGAAATCCGGACCACCTCCGAGACCCAGGCAAGGGCGCAGCACTCCGCTCCGAGTCACTGAAGCCAAGGTCCTACACACGCGCATAACTCCGGAGTCACCAGAGTTGACCGGAGTTGACCCGGTCTTAACAGTATGGTGGAATGTTGCCAGCTCTGTAAAAGTATACTTTTCTGCCATTAAATCTAAAAGAGTGCCTTTCTCTAGGAGGAGGCATCGGTTTCAAGGTTCGGAAGATCGCTGGTCTCTCTGGATCCAGTCTCATCAGGTGGACTGCTTTCTCGAGGTAGTTGTGATGCCAAAGACTGCAGGAGTCCATAAGGAGTTTGAGCAAAATTGCTCGTTGTTCTGGCGTCGTTTCTACGGGTATTATTTCAGTTTCTCCTTCCCATATGTGGGCACGAGTGAATCGGTCTTGGGAGCGAGTCAGAGGAAGGAGGTCTGTCATTATTTCCAGATGATTTGCTTCCGATATCTGTGAGGTTTGGATTTCTTCGAGCCTCTGATAGAATTCGGGAATCATAGGGTAAGCGTTCATCGTATAGTGGAGCAGGTGGAGAATTGTTGTCGATTTGTTGATTGGATTGGGGTCGATTGATGTGAAGGTACGCAAGTAGATTCTCTTGGTCTCGATGATGAATAGGTTGGCCAAGGGTACTCCAATTTGTAGGTATGTCAACAAAGTTATTCCAATTGTGGTGAAATCCTGCTTCTGATCGTACTATACAATGATGGATGTGTGACAATGATTGATGAAGTCCGAAACAAATTTCCTCTAAAGACAGATGGTTGTCGCAGAAGGGACAAGGTCTGTGAATTGGTTGTATTGAATTGATAGTGCATCTGTAGCACTCTCTGACACCACAGGGAACAGAGGTGTCTCTCAGTAACTCTGCTGACTTGACTGGTGCAGATTCTGAGGTAAGGTGGGTGTGTTTGATATTACTCAGGAATGTTCCAGGAGAGGATTGTCTGGATTGATTATTTCGTCGTCTAGATCTTGTAGGGTTAAAAGCTGCTGGTAGAGTTGGCTGAATAGATTGCTGAAGTGGGGGTGATCTCAGAACGGGAGGTTCTGGTGCAGTGCTTGTCGAGGCGGTAGGCACTCGAGAGGTAGAGGTGGAAGGGAATGGGGGTCTCACTGAAGGGATTCTTGGCAGAGGCCGACTAACCGTAGTTGGTAGATAAAGGTTGTCAAAGTCTATATAGCAATGATAAAGTCGATTAGCGATTGAAATCCAATAATCGAGTGAGAAATGACAAAGGTTTGGCTCCATAGAATATGCAAAGTAAGAAACTATTGCATCCTCATCACAGTATATCGTGAATGATGCTCATTGGTAGGTTGGGTGAGTTGTAAGAACAATCTGAAAGGATTCGATCAAACAAAACATCACCTGGATGAAACACATTGCTTCAAAAGTCTCCATGGCTGAACCAAGGTAGGTGGCAATGGGATAATGTACACGTAAAGATATGCCAGCCGCTTGGTTAAGCAGGGCTCATAACCTAAAGAACTGGATAGTTCTCTGTCTCTACGCTGTAGACATAGGATACTTCCTCTCTTGGAGAAGTATGCGCAGGTATGATCAAGTAGAGACTTACTTGAGGAGACTTTTGATGATATGAAGCAAGAGTGATTGAGAGGAGTAGAGAATAGATTTCTAACCAAGGAGAGCGAGTATCAAGGAGCTCTCCTTTATATACTATACAGGAATGTATGTATGTATTTGGACTGGTCCGTGCTCAGTCCTAGCTTTCTACCTAAGAAGAAAGAAGGGTGTGCGAGAGGATCACATGGAATGTCATATCTAATGACTCATAATCCGATAGTGATCAGATGATCAGAATATTGGATAGTCGGTCACACAGAATGAAAATAGTCGTGACCAACTGTATGTGACTGACTGCCTGTGACAGAAAGTTCGTGACTGACTAATTCTGTCACATCATAATCAATACAAAAATGAATAGCGATATCAATGGTATCAGGATAAGAAAATATGAATGAGAAATACCACTTGATATTCAACACCCTGGCCATTACCACCACAATGCTGAACCCAGCCCACATACTGGACCATCACAACTCCCTGAGAGCATGGTTGGACGCCTCAACCTGGCCGTATTCACCTTGAACAACCCCTGATATGGCAACCAGGATGCTCACAGCACATCAAATGCTACACCTGGCTTGACAGACTGCTGTTCGACTACCCTCCACCCTCCAAGTGCCTCTGCCCTTAGACCACCCCATCCAAGCTCACACTCTCCATCAAATACAGAACCCCCATCCCCTGTGCGTTCACCATGCCCTGCCACACCATATGACCTTGATGACCTTGGGGTTTTCAGTGACGACTACACAGACAAAACAGACCCCACCTGTTACAAACACATCAATTAACTCCTATGTTTTCAACCTTGAGCAACACTTTTCTCAGACTCATGTCTTCAATCTAGACCATCATACCTCATGATATGCCTCATGCAAAACCTATGCTCAGATCCTAATCCTATTGGCTGCCACACTTGCATAGCCAAGCACAGCCCTATAGAACATTCCATGACATTCTAACCAATGACCTTTTTTACTCTTATCTATGACATCATGCGCTTACCAATGCTGTGCATCGTACCACTTTTATTTAACCAATCACATACGACCTTCTATGGAATTCTCTAGAATATGCCAAATAGATACAAACATCATGTAGTAGTATATAAACCCAATGTCAACACCAGAGAACTCTAGTAAAGTTCTTCTGGTCTTTCCTCTTCTTTGACTTGAGAACTCCACACCTCTCCACTTATTCACTCAACAGCTCTTGTCATTTGAGAGTTGTTTCATAAGAACTTTACTACATCTTCTACCTCTACCATTGAAGTCGCAGACTTAGAGGCAGGACATATTCAATGCCACCACTGAAGTACCTGCAAGTGTGTTGTCTCGAGCTGGTCACAAGGTCTGGAAGGTTTAAACTTCACGTGTACCAGTGAACCACAAATCCTCAGCAAACGCTCACACCCACTTTTGGGAAATAGTAGCTCCCCAGCTGCCATGTGCTAGTAGTGAGGAAGTACAGCATCTAAGAGATAGCATCAGGGATCAGAGATATCCAACAGAGGAACCACTTGATGTGGCAACCCTATCTTTTCTGATCTACGACAACTTCCTACCTTGGGATCAATACTCTCGTGCCTCAGAAGACCAAGTCCTCAGAGGCATATTAGCGCGCCAATCCTTAGAAAGAATCCCCCTTCGCATTACGTCAGAAGGACTTGTTGACCACTCAGCGTTATTCCAGCAAGAAGAGTCACTTGGTATAGAGGGCAGGTCTCTCTTGTTGACCAGAGTAGTAGTAAAAGAGGAACCCACAGAAACCCCATTAAGTCCACTCACACCACTTTTGTCAAGCGAAGAGCCAGAACTGGTGATAAAGAGATCACCCAGTCCGATTATCATACCTCTCTGCATCCCCAAAAGGGAAAGAAGTGAATCATACAATCCAAACACCACCCCACCCAATTTCGACGACAGGCACCTGTGAAGGCAGGAAGATTGGATACAATACAGGAGGAATAGAAAGAGGGTTAGATACGAAGGATACGATCAGATCCATGATCACTTGAGTCGATCACTCAGACCAAATAATGTGCTTAGAAAGCCAACCCAAGTACCTACTACCCTATCTAAATAAACTTCCCCCCTATCTTCCACACAATGGCTGAATTCACAGGGCTCCACACCTTCCTAGAGAACATCCAAGCAGGAGGCTCTTGGAACAACAATGTCAGACACCTCACAGTGGGGTTAATGGAAATAAAAGACGCAATACAAGGAAGGGACGCAACTATAGCAGGACAGAACCAACAGATCCAGGAGCTGTTATAGGAACTGCGCACCCTAAAAGCAACCCAACCCACACCCATAGCGGCTGGGTCAAGGAAGTTTGAAATACTAGCCAATCCCAGAGAGTACCAAGGGTCCATTCCCCAATTCGAAGAATGGTGGTCCAAGATGCTGGCATGGATCAAAATAAATAATATAAACACCAACTCATGGGATGCGTCGCTAGCAGTCCTCTCTAGGATAAAAGGGTACAAAGGAGGTTCCTTTGCACAGATGCGAATGGAACAAGTTATTGTGGATCCGGTCAGATATGACTGGAATCACATAAAGGACCAGGTCAAGATGATGTTCTGACCAACGATTCAAAAGGATTGGACTGTGGCGCAGTTAGAAAGGCTCAAACAAGGAAACACAAAAACAGATGAATTCCTAGTAAAATGGGAAGCTCTGTACAAGAAGTCCAGAGTGGACACATCGCACAGAGTACACCTCCTCAAAACGAATATGGCACCCCTCATCACCCAGATCTTCCAAGAAGAAAAACAGAGGTCCACGGTGATAGCCTACCTAGATGAGATAAGGAGGGTGGGAAACACCAAGGAATCGCTAAGCTTCCTAAGGAACGCTATGCAAAGGAGGGACCCAAATACAATGGACATAGATGCCATCTCCAAAGATAATGATGGGTGGTACCACACGGCTGCCCAAACCACAAAGAAACCAGGCACTGGCAAGTGTTTAAACTGCAACAAGACAGGTCATTGGATAAAAGAGTGCAATGCTTGAAAAGCTGCAGGAGCATTAGTAAGGCCATAAGGAGTAACAAGATGTTCGAAAAGTCCATAAGGAGTCCGAAATGCAGTCTTCCATTCATCACCTTCCTTGATACGGACATGACTGTATGCAGACTTCAGATCAATGACGGAGAAGATCTTGCAGCCTTGCACACAATCTAGGAGGTCGGCAACGAGAGGAAGTGGATAGCGATTCTTTTTGGTGATGGAATTGAGTCCGCGGAAGTCGACGCAGAGTCAGAGTTCTCCAGTCTTCTTGCGGATAAAGAGGATGGGTACAGCAACAGAAGGTGTCGAGCGCTGGATGTGACCTCGGCGAAGGTTGGTTGCCAAATGCTCAGCGAGAGCTTGTCGCTCGGTGTCGAAATCAATGGTATTTCTTATTCTGATCTTCTAATCCTGATACCATTCGATTATATCTAATCATTTCACTCTCATATTAAGTTCATCTTATCATATCATTAGCTATGCGATTCCATCGCATCT
>JBBPLQ010001017.1:0-11427 GCA_038089855.1 Royoungia palumana
ACGTAGGCTGGAGCTCATCGACCACTTTGTGACGCGGGGAAACCACTACGTGGAGTGTTTATTGCTGGGAGAGGAAGGAAAGGTCCTTCCTTCGTTCAAAATTATTGGCATTTTTGCGACGTGAGGCAGGATGCGATATGTTTTAGATCCACTGCGTATCTAGCCGTGATTACTGTTGACATTGGTACTGGAACTGATCGACATAGACTCTGACTACTAATAATATTTGCATGCTTGGGATGCCACATGTATTCTTGGACCTCTTATAATGTGGTACTGGTGCTAGTCTGCAATGTTGTGGCTGAGTGCTGAATGCTGAGGCTCGAGGCTTGGCCCAACTTGATAGGCAGTCATCAAAATTCGACTCGGTCTGGTTCAGCTAGTTGATACAGCTGGCTCCAACATGAGGAAGGTTCCAGCTCAAGTTGGATGGAACAACATTGAGGAACAACCAACCGAGAAGGAAATAAACCTGGTATTGACTGGGAAACGCTTCCAAATAACAGGTATTGTGAACATGGAATACCGAGTCAAGTATGGACCCAAGTCACATGACAGAGATATGCTAATAGGGGCAAGTAAGATGATGGCTCCAGGGTGGAAGGCCTCCCTCTCTTGTCAATATGCTCAGCTCACTGTATGACTACATTTATAACTTCCTCTACAACATCTTCAAATCCATCCCTTTGCAAAACACTGAATATGTTCCACAAACCCTAATCTCCCCTCTCAAATTGCTGGAAGAATTCAGGAGAGCAATAAGGAGTGGTCATGGAAGCCAAATTTCAGTCATCCAACTCAGAGTCAACAGAGTCAACCTCTCATTCTACTGGCATGTTGGTACAATACCTTGACCTTGGTGGACACCAAGATGCAGTCTTCTTTCTTTGCAAATCTCCTCTGGGGGACTGGAAACTTTTGATCTTTCAAGAGTATAAGTCATTATGGAGCACCATGAAGGGCAATGTCCAGTATTTCCATAGAGGGGCCTGCATCATAGGCCAACCAGGCATTGGTATGTAGTACTAGACTACTCTGAAACCAATATTGATCACTAGCCTTGTAGGAAAGTCGCTTTTCATTCTCTATGCACTCATTGAACGTATCCGAGAAGGAAACCCAGTTGCCATACAGATCAGTGACCCCCGAGCACCACACAATTCATATCTTCTCTTTACAACAGACAGTGTGACATACCATGATGTTATGGACACAGCTGCTTTAGAGGCCCACCCTTCGATATGGACTCTCTCAGACACCAATCTGGAAGCCAAAGTTCCAACACCTACATTCACATCTGTACGCAGTGCACGAGTGTTTCACACCAGCTCACCCTTTTTTCTTGGTCACTATCGAAGTTGGACAACACGGTTTTGTGTACAAACTTACACCATGAATCTGCCACTTGCATCAGAACTTGAGGGTCTAGCGTGAGTCTCCCATCATCCATTCTTTTTGAACTAACCAGACAAACCTCAAGATTCATTCGAGGTGGATCCACACAACGCATGAAGGAGCTTGCAAACAAGTTTGGTCCAATCCCTCGCACGCTGTTAAACGTTCTGTTTTGACACCTACGTGAACAGACATACGAAGCAGAGGTCATTGGAACTATCTTCAGGGTTGCAATAATCTTGCGCACACACCCCACATACAGTATAGTAATCAGTGAGGAGCTGTTGACAGTGTTTTTCATCCGATCTCGCGGATCAGGGACTGTTGACCGCGACAGTGTTCCGGTTACGTATGTCCCAACACCATGGATCGCGGGTAAACTTGGTGAAGCCGGTGCTCCCCAGGCCATCATCATGGATTAGTCCGTTAGATTACATTTTCCAGGGCTACTGTGTACTAGCATGAGCTGTCTGTGAATAATTCATCATTACGTGTGCAAAGAGTCCCGAAGGAGATACGCACAGGTTTCAAGTGAACTGGGGTTTGATGATGCCCGAATCCTCAGTGAATGTTGACCTCCCGCGTCGACGACCGGTGATCACCCGGACAGGGCATATCTATCCTACAACCAGTGTCAATCATCAGATTGTCCATCTCGCATGGCAACGCAGACGGATGAAAAGGTAGCGGGGAAATTGCAGCACATAGCATAGGTATCTGAGGGTCATACCCTGATCCTCCACCCAGTGAGTCGGCATTGGTACCGACGGGCCACCGTAGTCAGAGAACGGGTCGTCCTTGACATCCTTGTCCTTGTCTCCTCCAAATGATGGGTATGTGTCACGATTATACTCGGGCGGCTTTACATCCGAAGGAGGTGGTCCTGGCGGAGGAAGACAGACGCGGTGTCGTCGTACGGTGGCGGGCCGCTAGAGCGTGGGAACAATGACGTCTGAATGGCTGTGTCTTTGTACCGCTCAAAGTACTGCAAGGCTGTGTGCTGCGCTTTCTTAACTACTTCACGGACCTCCAGCCCTCCTCTTCACGACTTCCTTTACGCATGATGGGTGTCAAGAGAAACCCGCCAACAGGTCTGTTATCACTACGTCTGAACCAATACGACGCTGATCCCTTGCTCTCGCCCTAGATGCACCACCTGCCTACCGCTATGTCACGAGGCTCTATGGGAGGAGTCTGAGACCCATTGTCATTGCGAGTGGGTTGCACCAGCTGTATGCTACGAGGGTATATACTTACCATTGACTGTAGTGTCTGTCATCACCACTATCTGGGCCCTCGCATGGTAGGCTTTCCGTTGCAGAACTACATATGATCTACAATCAATTCTCCCCACAGGACCGTACGTCATGGCTCTTTTTTTTTTCGCCGCTATTTGCGTCCGTCTTGACCTCGGGTTACTAGGTAACGTCCTTTCAGCAACTCAACATCACCGATGATGGTAGGTTACACACCGCACCCACGCCCCGTGTGATTCACATGTCCGTTTCAGGCGCCTTTCCAAAACTTGCGCCGTTGGCGATAGCACAGGGCGTCATGTATGCCGTCGCCTGTGGTTTCCAAGCGTTTGGAGTTGTCGCCGCATTTATGGTGCGTTCTCAGCGAGGCTCATCGGGAGTAGCCGCGTACTTATCCTATCGGGCCATGTATGTAGCAGCGGCTCGTACTGATCAAGATCTATGCTTTTTTGTGTGCGCTGAGCACGCTGATGGTGATTGGCATCTCTCTCATGAGGATCATCACGCATTTCGTGTTCAAGGCACGTCTATCATCGATGAATGCTTGATTTCTGCTGACGGTGTGTTATAGTCTGACTTGATTGCGGAATGCACGCAAGTTGCACAGAATGGTTCTTCCGTGGATCCGGTCGGTGTTCGAGAGGTCGCGCTCTCCCTTGGCTAATGCAACCCCCGCAGATTTTCGGACTCTGGGGCTCGAATCCGACCAGTCTAAACGCAACCGAAGCTTCGCAATGTGAGTTTGTGACCATCGTCTTCTCATTTAGAGTTGTGACGTGCATACTAGTCTGCAACGATCAATGGAACCATGATTCTTGGGCGGAAATTGTTACTTTTATCATAGTGACCGGTAAGTCGCGTTCTGCCTTGAGTGCACTTGGATCCCATTGTTTTCGAAACAGTGCTTGGGTTTTTGTTCACGTCGCTCGCATTTGCGTACTACCGCCAGATACTCGATCCGAGTAGCCCTATCAACTCCTCTCGTCTGCCATCTAACCCATCACGGCGCGATGGCTATCCTACGCATTACAACCCACCATACGACAGCACCGCCTATGCACCCGTTTATCTCCCCCCGCCGGGACCACCTCCTTCGGATGCAAAGCCGCCCGAGTATAATCGTGATACATACCCATCATTTGGAGGAGACAAGGACAAGGATGTCAAGGACGACCCGTTCTCTGACTACGGTGGCCCGTCGGTACCAATGCCGACTCACTGGGTGGAGGATCGGGATGCGAGCCCACCGCCGAGGGTATGAACTTCAAATGCCCATGCTATGCACTACAATTTCCCTGCTCTTTTCATTCGTCTACGTTGCCATGTGATACGGACACTTTGATAATTGGCGTTGATTGTAGGATAAATATGCTTTGTCCACCGTGATTACCTGCAGAATATATCCTTTTCTCAACTTTCTCGTGTGTCATACGAACCCAAACTAGACTTGCAGCAACACAACACTGGTTGTCGGCGCGGGAGGTCAACATTCACCAAGGACTCGAGCAGCGCAGTCCCAGAACACTCGAAGCTGTGTCCTTCCGTTCAGGTAGGTGTCGAAACGGAACGTCTCACAGCGTGCGAGGGATCGGACCAAACTTGTTTGCAAGCGCCTTCATGCGTGCTGTCACGGTGGATCCGCCTCGAACGAATTTTCGACGAGGAATTTCATTGGTGAGCTCAAAAGAAGAAGAGATGATGAGACTCACAATAGATCCTCGAGTTCTGATGATGTGACGATGCAAGTGGCTGCGCTGGTGCCTCACTATACCCGGGCCATGGTTGTATCTTCGATAAACTTGGACTAAGCCACGATCAGGACATGACGGGCATGTATCTCATCTCAGCGCCGTCTCAAACGTGGTACTAGGGTCGACGGTCACGTCCATTCTTTTGATGGCGAGAGTGAATATCAATGGATAGCCGCTAAGCAAATCTTCGTTTCTTGGGACGGTTCGTGTTTTCGCGAAGGATGCTGGTCCACATTCAAATAGAAGGTGGGGACAGCATACATTTCTCCAGGACCTAGAACGGACCTCCGCGTCATGCAACACGTCTGGCCCTGCGGCATCATGACCGTGCTGTACTGAACAGTACGAATCAGAGGGTGCGGGAGTAAGTGAGCCTGGTCCGTCGATATCCCTTTTTTACCGTTCGTCGCCTCGATGCCGAACGATCGCGGTTGCGTCACCGTGACTAAAGCATCCGTTTCCAGGGTATCCTATCAGACGTGTCATCCGCTCAAGTTTGAATCTTGTTTTTTTGGTGATGTTTCAGTCTGATCGCCGTTGTTTCACTGGGTTGCAAGATACAGAGGGTCGATAACCAAGGCAGCCGGCTGCCGAAAGACGGTATCATCAATATCACGTCATTCGCGCATCCCCGGGCCGGGCTCGCGACTCGACAACGTACATGGATTTTTTTTTTTGGAGCAACTATCGGATCTATGTCACTCTGTTGCAAGTGTCTAGCCCTCTCGGTCTCGAAAAGTAATTTTTGGTTATCGCACGAGCGAATGTCAAGCAAAGTCTGCAGTGATGTGTGAATTGATCGTCTCGTATGCAGCCCACTTGGATACGTTTTAACGAGACGCATTGTTGGATGGTGATCGCTCGCTCCGCGTGGAGCGCCACGTTCGCGCGGTGTACCGTGTCACTAACAATTGTCGAGACTGCCAGTGAACGCATGGATACAGAGGCGACGGCTTGACGTTCTGGGGAGCAAACTTTGTCTGACGGTAGGTCGTGTGTAGCATATTGAGTCATTTGACGCCGCTAAAAGTGATTTAATTAAAGGTCGTCAAACACCTGATCCGTCGTTTGGGGTCTGCTTTCAAACTTGTCTAACAGCGTATCATGTTTTCAGCTCCCAAGATTCAAGGGTAAAACATCTCCGCCTCGTTTTGTCGAAGTCAGATCCCGTGTCGATAATGGGCGACTTCGCCGTCGCGTCCTGCACGTTTCACGTCAAACTCAGCATCGTTGACGTCCAGTGGGCTACACTTTATCACAAGCAATTTCCGTTATGGTTCGTGTCCCCCCGATGTCGTTGACGAGTCACATGGAAAATGACAGAATTACCCAGGTTTGAGTCATCGTAGTCACTTTGGTCGTTTACAACGTGGTATGAGCAAAAGAGTGTGTGCAGTTCTTCAATATTCCTGGTCGCAAGGTTACGAGGCCATTCTTTATCAGTTCTGAATGTCGAATCTCCAAGAACAGCGCCTCCTTTGCGAATGCAGACCCTTGGTATCGGATACCAATGTTACGGGAAGACGGGAGGACGCAAGATTACATCTCTATTGCAGGCATGAATTCTTTGGTGCAGTATGTCTTGCACAGGTTTGGGGCCCAATCACAAGAGCCACCTAGCTCTTCGGCTTGCAGCATGAAAACGGCGATTCAGACCGCTTGTAAAATCGTAAGCATCATCTCATCTCTGCTTCCTACGTGGGTATGAACTGTTCTGTGAGTTCGAATGCGTGGGCAGGCTGATGTCCTGACAGGGAGCTGGTAGATCTGAAATGACTCGATGCGTTAGATGAAGACCGCACGAAATCCACAGGGTAACGCAGGAAGAGCCTGCTTATGACTTGTCACAGAAGTCCAAGAGGCACGCTTACATTGGGGCCCGAAGTGGCACGATTACTTGGATTAGAGAACTTCGCAAGGGTTATTCAATTTCCAAGCTTCGAAGTGTGAACTTTCTCGACACATCAAAACGCCGAGTGGTCTCATGCCTTTGATTAAATGATATGGCTCAACTTTCAATTCCAGGGGCTCCCATGCCGCTTGCATCGTTTCGATTATTGCATCTCATATAGAAAACGAGAGAACGGCATCAGCATGACTTATCTGGTGGCGTGTTCGAGATTGCGAACTGTGACGATGCTATTTACTCTGAAGATGAGAATGAAGCAAGACTGTTTATCACGCACTTGGCGAGCGAGAGTCACCTGCACATGTGTAATTTGGGAATCTGAATGTACTCACCCGCGCTGCTTTCTCGAGGAAGCACTCGAAAGGTGTAAATGTATTGTGATGCTGTACTCCCAGAAGCTATTGATATACATGTTTTCGTCTTGAGTTCATCGGGGCGTCACTGTTGTCGTCGTTGGCGACCCACGAACAAGCTTAAAGAAGATGGTCAGGATCGAATACGAATTTGAGTGCCGAAGAACGTGAATTATTTCAAGTCGTATTACCTAACGTCTTCAAGGAACTCGTTCACGATGAGTGTCCGGTCTGCACTCGACCAACTCGCCACCTACCGTTCCCAGAACACCCGTGCGTCCCAGGACATCTTTGAGAAAGGCACGTTCATACTTCAGAAGGATGTGCTCCACAAAATGGGCGACGAAAGTACGTCCAGCATCAATGCCACGTTGTCTCCACTCATATGACTGTTATCCATTCCAGGCTGGGCATTTTTGGAACAGCTCGCGCTCGCCGCGATAGACGTTGGGCGGTTGGACGTTGCGGACGTACGTGTATGTACACCTGGGGTTTGGACGGTCGCGCTCACACAGCCGCTCTCGATGGACCCTAGCAATGCCTCCGGACGCTCAGCGACAAGTTCCCAGGTTCCCCTCGTGTGGAATGCCTTACGGGCATTCGGATGGAGGCAACAGAGACGCCAGAGATCGCGCTGAAGTACTATGCAGAGCTGTTGGAAGCGGATCCTACCGCCGCGGTACGTGTCCAGCATAACGCCGGCGTGCCTCGCGTGCGCTCATACATTTCCGCCATCTCATCTAAAGGCGATTTGGAAACGCCGTATTTCGATATTCCGACGCACGGGCAAGATTGACAAGGCAGTTCACGAACTGTCGCAATACCTCGATACGTTTTATACGGACGTCGAAGGTTGGCTAGAGTTGGCAGACGTTTATGCGACGTGTAACCAGTCCGGTTTCATTCCTTACGAACGCTGGGATTTCGCGCCTAACTCACAGGACAGATATGAATATTCTCTGCAATCGCTGATGCACGTCCTGTTGCTTGCGCCGCAAAATCCGTTTTACGTGCTGCAAGCGGCTGAGACAGCGTACACGGCTGGCGATTTCCCACTCTCGATCAAGATGTTCCTCACAGTGGTTGATATGACGGACGGTGACGACTGTGAGCCGCCTGTCGAATCAACGCCACTGGGGATTACCGTGCGTGCGTGGTACGGTGTTAAATTGGTGGGTACCTTAACGTGTCGTCTTTGAATGGTTTTAATTCGGTGCAGTGTACGAGGCGTATGACGAGGGAAGCACGGCTAGCGTCGAGTTCACACTCTAATACACCGCCTCCGAAGAACGTTGAAATGCTCGACGAATTAGCGACAGAGCGTTTGCGAGTCGCATACTCAAGCTCTGGCGAAAAGGGTGGGATTGCAATGGGGCGGGAAGAGGTGTTTGTTTGGGTCGCTTTACGATGAGTTCCCTTGTTTTTTTCAATAGGGTATTGTAAGGAAATCGTTCACGCTAACATGGCTACTTTGCTAATCTCGACGCGTGCACGTATTGACCGCCAGGGTCGATTGTGAATAGAAGCGTCATTTTGATGGAAAGCAATCAAATTCCCTCGATGGATGATGGCCTCCAAAACATGCTTCCGATGCAGGGCGAACTCGGACGGAATACGAAAACCATGACTACCCTTTAACGTCAAATAGGGGAACACTGTGCTCGAAGCAACCCAACAATGGCAGTTGTCTGCGGAACTGTTTGGTCTACTGGTGGCGACCCGTTGGAAACCCGATAATTTCGCAAATTCGTGGATGGTACGGGCACTGTTGTTCATTAATAAGTTGAGTTTGATGGGTGAGTTAGACGTACAAAGACGGAACAGTGATCGAATCAGGACTCGAGTCTTTGGACCGGACCGAGGACATGCGTGTGTATGTGTGCGAGCGGCGCGGTCTGAGATACGACGATGGTTCGCTGGAGGGACGGGACGGACGTTCGCTTGACGTTTTCTAAGGCAACCAACCAGTCACTGGGATAAGCCATACTCTCATTTGACACCTCCGTTTTCTTCTAGACGGCACTCAACATGGTAGGCATCACCTCGATCTCGTCGCCCAAAGCGGCCATTCTTTTATTCATGGCAACTGCCTGCAACCACGGGGTTTTCTTCGGGTGAGGTACGGTCGGGCTCGATCATCACGACTTGTGTGTACTATAAGTTAATTACGTGGACCACGTTGGTGATTGTATCGTACCACTAGCAGTACCAGGTCCGGGGTCCTTGTTTTTTTCGGGATCGGGATCGAGGCTGGACATGGGCGGTAGTGCGAGTGGGGAGGTGGGTCTGGACGTTGGGCTGTGCGAACGGCGGCTGATAGGAGTCGAACGATTCGTGATGAAACCACGAAGTCACGGACGGGGAATATGAAACATACGAGCTGGTACGGCGTTTATGTTTTGGGGGACGTGTGAGATGGAGAGGAAGGGCTCTCAACGTACTGTCTGCTTTCTGCTGTTTGGGGCCCGTCGGGGTCATGAATGTAGAACGGAGCCGCTGAGATAGGGGCAGTGTATGGTGTCATGAATGAAGTCAATGCATTGATCTCATTCCTTGCAGCCACCGTTCAGATAGAAGTCTCTCATGAAGCTTATCATGTCGTTTTCCCGGACGTCATTACGCCCTATCTGAGCCTGCGCGAGTTCTGCGATTGTCGCTGTCATGTTTCAACGCCTGCTAAATTTGGTAACCGGCCAGGCGTAGCGCCACGTGTCTGGCGTACGTGTCGTTGGCCACTGAGTCGTTCAAACGTTTCTGCAACCGCCACTTTGTCAAGATGTTCGCTGATGAACTCAAGACCCTGCGTAGACTCGGTTTTCGTCACGTACGTACCCTGCCGCGCAGCAGTCACCTGTGCTGAGCACACATCGCCTTCCAGTTGCTTCTCCAGATACTCAATTTTGCGTCGGTCATTGCGTCGGGTTTGATGCTATGGAAAGGCCTGGGTCTCTTTTTCAACACGGAATCACCGATTGTTGTGGTCCTGAGGTGCATTTTCCCGCTTATTTGAGGGCGAAGACCGTCTGACGCAGTAGCACGCAGTGGATCCATGGAACCTGCATTCTATCGGGGGGATCTTCTTTTCCTGACCAACCCTCCCAACGCGCGGTATCAGACTGGTGACATCACGGTGTACAAGGTGCCGAATGCGGAGATCCCGATCGTGCATCGTGTACTCGAAACGCATGACATTTTCGTGTCTAATTCTACCCGCAAGTCCAAGAAAGATCCGTTCGTGCAGCCATTTTAGCCGCCCTGTCACCTTGTTTACGGATGGTGGACAGGTTTGCGAAGTACGCTCCCGGACCGAACCAGCTTATGCTCACCAAGGGCGATAACAACCACGTTGACGATATAGAGCTATACCAGGGGCTCGATTACCTTGAGCGACGCCACATCATTGGCAAAGTCCGCGGGTATGTCCCGTATGGGTCTCGGATGTTTTCCTTGTTGATGTTTTAAATATTTTTTGACGCTCTAGCTTCCTGCCATACATAGGCTACGTAACAATCGCGATGGTGCGCACGAGGTTTCATTCGAGCCACATCTCCGTGGTCCTTCTGGCGAGATCCCAACTGATTCGGGTGATTACTTTTCGCAGAACGATTTTCCGCAGCTGAAGTATGCACTGCTTGGTGGACTGGGATTGTTGGCACTCGTACAGCGCGAATAAGCTCGGCGGGTAACGTAGTCTGTCCAGTGTCGGTTGCGAATCGGGCATAATTTGATCACACGGAATTTGGAAAGGTACTCCCAGAAAGAGTGCGGCTGCGCGGGACAATTCTCATGGTGATCGTGTCCGGTGATGGTCACGTGAACAGAGAGACGGAGCGGGACCGTAGAGAGATACAAACGCCGATCCATGGCTGCTTCCAAGAAGACCGTTCGCGTGTTCGAAGAGAGGTGTGAATATATGCGCGAATTAGGTAATCAAAACAAATAGAAGTGTCTGGGGTCCTGATCGAGACCCGAAACGGTATGTCCCGCACTGTCCAAGGAGGTGCATTGTGCGACTCACAACTGTTCGTCATCCCCTCTTTCCTTCTTCCTCCTCCTCCTCCTCCTCCGCGCACTCGTCCGCTCACCGCCCCTTTCGCACATTTTCTGGCTCTGCGACCGTCGTCGTTGGACACCGCGCCATGGAGTCATCACCGCTTGCCGACCCACCCTCTCAGCATCACTCGCAGTCCGGCCCTGCCCCTTCCTCTGGCCCGTATGTCCATCTTCATTGCTCTTGATCAACCCCCTCACTCTTCACAGCCAAATTCGTTCGCGGGTCACCGTCGTCTGTGCAGAGGTCCGTACAGGCATCTCTCTTTCCTATCTGGAACTGACCCCCCCCAGTGCAAGCGCCTCAAGCTCAAGTGTGACCGGCGTACGCCATGTGGCTCATGCACCAAGCGCGACACAGTTGCTAGATGTGTTTATTCTCCTGCAGCCGCGGAGAAAGTGTGCGTCTCTGTTGTTCTGCTCCGCGTAGTTTCCCTCACTCCCTCCCCTCAGCGACCTGCACTCCCTCAACAACCGTCTCATTCAAGTAGAGTCTCAGCTAGCCCAATTTACCGCTCCAGGCGCCCGCTCACACAATTTTTACAATCAACCACATGGCCCATCAACGCACACCGATCGCCCCCTTCTCGCAGTCGGGCAGTCAGGATCCTCTCTCGCCATCTCGCTCGACGATATCACCGCCATATGGCTCGACGAACTCGACATCAGCAAGGATATCCTACCCGTTCAATCCACCCCTTCTTACCAACCGT
>JBBPLQ010001018.1:0-11409 GCA_038089855.1 Royoungia palumana
ATGACTCTCTCATGGTTGTGGTCGACCATGGGCTTACTAAGGGGGTAATCCTCTGCCCATGTTCAAAAATGATCACAGCGCAAGGAGTCGCAGACCTTTTTTTTCACAAAGTATACTCCCGCTTCGGCCTTTACAACAAAATCATATCCGACAGGGGTCCACAATTTGCCTCGGCTTTCCAAATGGAACTCGCCCGCCACATCGGTTACAAACTCGCCCTCTCTACTGCATATCACCCCCAAACAGATGGAGAAACAGAACGAGTCAACCAAGAAATCAAAACCTATCTACGGATCTACTGTCAACAAAACCCAACTGCCTGGATCGATCTCCTCTCTACCGCAGAATTCACCCATAACCATCGCCCCCACTCAGTCACTGGAAAATCCCCATTTTTCCTCATGTATGGATGTGAACCACGTCCCTTCCCAACAATAGTGGCACAGACGAAACTATGTACCAGCAATAGAGGAACGCCTGCAACTGCTTACCAAGGCAAGAGAGGAAGCCATTGCGGCGCATGACCTTGCCAGACAAACCATGAAAGCCCGCACCTACGGGAAAACAATGTCCTTCTCAAAAGGGGACAAAGTATGGCTAGAAGCCCGAAATCTCAAAAGAGATCTCTCCATCCCAAAATTCGCCCCCAAGTGAGAAGGACCCTTTACCATCATGGAAGTCCTCTCCCCCGTTTCTTACAAACTTCGACTCCCAAAAACCTGGCATATCCATCCGGTCTTCCATGCGGCACTCCTTTTGCCATATAGGGAGAATCAGATACACAAGAAAAACTTCCCTCAACCCCCCCCCCAGACCTTATGTATAGACAGGGAGGAAGAATATGAAATTGAAAAAATCATATGGCATCAAGGACCTCCACACAACCGCAAGTTCCTGATCCAATGGAAAGGGTACTCCATCGAAGAAGACTCATGGGAACCAAGTTCAATATAGCAAACGCCCAGGAGACCCTCGACGCATATAAACGACTCCATAAAATTTTCCCTAGTACAACCACCATACATCGCATTACTTGCATCCCCACCGACATGTCCCATGACTCCATCTCAGACCCCTCCTCCTTCTCCTCCTTTGTTGACGAACAACTCCTGGCTGACCCGCAACCAATCCCAAACCCACCAACCTCCCCTCACGGCGTACCTGTTAATCCTCTTGATCGCCATGATGCTCTTGCCCATGCCGTCCACTCCATTAATGCTCGAGTTGATTGGGATACTATCCCTGCTTCTCGCCTCCTCTCTCCTCAGGACATAAACGAACCTGACCGCCCTGAGTACGCCCGACACCTCATCCCGGGAGAACCCTATGTTGACTGGGAAAGCGCTGAAGAACTCATCCATTTAGCCACGGATTCCTCCCTGATGATCTTCGTCAAGAGGTACACAGACCTCGGCTCCCCCTACTCTTCCCTTTATCAGCTGATCCACCAAATCCGACGACTGGAAAACGTACTCGACGAAATGACCGCTACACCCCCTATAGCCTGTCCGCGCGCCCAGTATCTTATCGGGAACATCATCCAATGGCTCTATGCCCCCACCCTGATGCTGTCAGTGCAAACCCGTTTTGGGGATTTCCTGGCAGACCTGGCGAACTACCAGGAGGCCATACACTTGGTCATGGATCTAGTCTACCCACCACCTACACCAAGCCCCCCACCACAACCAGAATTCCTGGAACCTCAGCCAGTCCCTCCTCCCTCTTCCACTCCCTCTGCCTCCTCTTCACCCCTGAACTCCAATGAAGAGCTCGCTGTTCTCGAAGCCGAACTCACCATGTCGGGCTTACCCTCCGCCCCAGACACCCCCTCTACCATCGAACCTGCTTCACCTGTCACAAACTAGGTCATCTGCGGATTTTTTGCAAGGAATACTGCTACCCCATCTGCTGGATCATCGCACCTGGCCACCCCCAATGCCGATGTCCCTCTTGAGTCCGAGCGTCGGTTACCCCTTGTCCAGCCCCTCCTCATTCTTCTCCCTTACCCCATCGCCCGAAGTCCTTTCGGAAGTTGCACTCCTCACAACCCACCTCTCCCCATTCCAATTGACACAACCAGAAGGGAAAACAGAAGGCTGGTCCCTCCCGACACTGCACTTCGTCCCCCAATAGTTCCGGTACTTCCAGAAGCTCCACCACTCAACAATCCATTCTGGACCACCATCAGATCCCTCCATCCATGTCCCCATCTGCCACACGACCCAGCCGCATTCCTGATGCGTACCCCACCCACACTGATGACTACACCTATGTGTCGAATATCAAGTGGTATTTCTCATTCAGATATTCTTATCCTGATACCACTGATACTATATTATTCATTTTCATATTGATTATTATTCAATATGCTAACGTCATACATTAGTCATTTCATATGACTCACTTACCAATCATCATCAGACAAGTAGTAATCATGTATGACAGATAGTGCAATTCCATCACATAACATTCTTCCTTATTAGGTAGAAAGACAGGACTGTGCACGGACCAGTCCAAATACGTACATACAATACTGTAACGTATATAAGAGGAGAGCTCATTCACACTCGCTCTCCTCAGTTAGTAATCTATCCTCTACTCGACTCAATCACTCTTGCTTACTCCTAAAGTCTCTTCAAGTAAGTCTCTACTTGATATACCTGCACATACTTCTCCAAGAGAGGAAGTATCCTATGCACCAGCATAGAGAAAGAGAACTATCTAGTTCTTTAGGTTATGAGCCCCGCTTAACCAAGCAGCTGGCATATCTTTATGCATACCTTATCCCATCGCCACCTACCTTGGTTCAGCCATGGAGACTTTTGAAGCCATGTGTTTCATCCAGGTGATGTTTTGTTTGATCAAATCCTTCCAGATTGTTCTTACAACTCACCCAACCTATCAACGAGCATCAGTCACAATTTACTGTGATAAGGATGCGATAGTTTCATACTTCGCATATTCAATGGACCCCCATATTCGTCATTTTTCTCTCGATTACCGAATTTCGATCACTAATTGACTTTATCATTACTTCATAGGCTTTGACAACCTATATCTACCAAATACGGTTAGTCAACCTCCACCAGGAACTCCCTTGGTGAGATCCCCATTCCCATCACCTTCTACCACTCGAGAGCCTACTGTCTCGACAAGCACTGCTCCAGAACCTTCTGTTCTGAGAACCCCCCCAGTTCGAGAAACTATCCAACCGACTCTATCCGCAGCCTTTAATCCCACAAGATCTAGACGAAGGAATTGTCAAATAAACCAATCGTCTCCAGGACCCTTCCTCACTACGATCGAACGTGCCCACCTTACCTCAGAATCTGCACCAGTTGAATCTGCAGAACTCTTGAGAGACTCATCTATTCCTTGCGGCACTCAAGAGTGTTATCGACGCACCCTCGACTCGATTCAACCAGTTCACAGACCCTGTCCGTTCTGTGACAACCACCTGTCCTTAGACGAGATTTGTTTTGGACTTCATCCATTGTCTACACACATCCACCATTGCATTGTATGATCTGAAGCAGGATTCCACCACAATTGGAACAACTTCGTTGATATTCCTACCAATTGGAGCATCCTTGGCCGACCTACATATACACCATCGCGACCAAGAGAACCTACTCTCATATATCCACTTAAATTGACTCCAATCCAACCAACAAATCAACGATAACTCTCCACCTGCTCCACCTTACGATGAACGCTTACCCTATGATTCCCGAATTCTATCAGAGGCTAGAAGAAATTCAAACCTCTCAAATATCAGAAGCGAATCATCTAGAAATCATGACAGACCTGATTCCTCTCAATCGAACCCACGACCAATTCGAACGCACCCACATATGGGAAGGAGAAACTGAAATCGTACCAATCAAAACAACGCCGGAACAACGAGCAATCTCGCTCAAGCTCCTTATGGACTCCCAGAGTCTCCGGCATCACACGTATCTCGAGAAAGCAGTTCACCTCATGAAGCTGGATCCAATTTGGCCAGCCATCTTCCGGACCTTGAAACCGATGCCTCCTCCTAGGGAGAGACATTCATTTAGATTCAACGGCAGAAAAGTTTATTTCTACAGAGCTGGTAATGTCCCACCATACCCAATCGGATACATACCTTCAAGCCATATCTCAATTCCTGTACGTCTAACGATGGCAGAGACCAATACACCTATGGGATCATCACTTGCCACCGGGTTCATGTTCCCAAACGAACCCCTTAGCTCTGTATACGAAGGAATGGGCTGGGCCTTCCCTTTACCGTCTTACGACGAGACCTTACAAGCTTACTGCCATGACGCCAGTTTCAAAGTTCTCCAGAGAGACCATTTTCCTCCTCTTGATGAGGAAAACAATATTAACATGCTGCTTCTCGATTCGGTTTGTAACAATAATGTCCTTTTTGGGACTTACCCTTCCTATTATGCGACACTCAGATACGAACCTCCCACGCCATTTCAACAATGGTACCACTCTCGGATCAATAGCCTTCTCAGACGAGAATGGAAAAGCGATCCCCTGAACTCAAAACACGTCGAAGTTCAGAGATATATGAAGGAAGGAAGGATGTATGTAGAAGCATGTCGTCTCACCTATCCTCCTCCTAAAAGGAGAGCTGCGGAGGTATCAGAGGAAAAGACAAAGTCTATTCTATCTAAAAAGCGTAGGATGTAAAACAGATCTTGTAAAAACTTTAATGGGAATGGAGGCATTGATCGAAAAAGGGGGTTCCTTCATTTAAAGTTCCTCATTACTAAATAATTGATTACAGCCATGATTCAACAACCATCCCAGCAAACTCTCCAATTCCCCAAGGCCGACTCTTACAAGATCGAGTCTTATCAAATAAAGGACTTTGTCCTACTCACTGGAAAAGAAAATTACGCTGAATGGTCTATGAGAATAGAACACCTCCTCCTTACTGTCAATCAAGCGGATTAGTTGAAACCGGTGCATTACTCTCTTATAACCACCACTCACGCCAACATCTAGGATTGGAAGGACGCCGATAACAAAGTCCTTGCCATCCTATGTTCAACCTCCCATTATTCCTTAGCGAAAGAAGCTCCCAAAGATTGGGAAGAAGATGATATTCGAGCCACCACTACAATAGTTGCTCATAAACTCCTGGAGTCAAAAACCTTTAGGTACTGGCACCACCTCCAAGAATGATATGGTGCTAGAGGACTCACAGGAAGGTATCTCAGTTTCTCCAAACTGATGAACCACTGAATCAGGGAACACAAAGCGGAGGAAGACCTCCAGAAAATCCAGTCCATGTTCCAAGAAATGGATGCCTGTGGGGGAAACCTCAACAGAGAAATGAAGGCGTTATTACTCCTTCACGCCATCCCTGATTCCATGAGCAACATATGCTCGACACTCATCCAGACCGCCTCCGACAATATTGACGTCTATGACATCAAATCCACCATCCTCGGAGAGATAGACCTAAGGAATACCCACTCTCGAAATCACTCCCGACCACTCCATCATCGCATATCCACCGTCGCTTCCACCTCCTCTCAACCCTCGATCAATAGGACTGCCATAATACGGAATGGTCCTCCCAGGCAAAACACCTGGAGACCCCAACAACAACAACCACCACAACCTCAAAGCAGTGGTCCGTCCCGCAGTAACAACCACAGAGGACGAGGAAAAACTTATAGAGGACGAGGAGGGAACAATGCAAGCAAATATTACAAACAAAGGAAACAAAAGAAAATGGCAAACGCCGTTGCCAATACCGCAATAGGGTCTTTACCCTTATCCGCAAGAATCGAAGAAGTCAAGCCGCAACCCGACGACTTCGAAGAACCTTCATATATGGAGATGGATACAGGACAAGATTTCGACTCTACTGTTACAGAACCAGGACCGGGATAGGGAGATTGTTACGACAACCCTGGGTAGAGACTAGCGTTGACTCAGTGGCTCAGGGGTTCCGAAGGTTCCGAAGATAGGGGCTTCTGTCGAGTGACGGAGAGTCAAGGTTTTCGATGAGCTTGGGGTTCCAGCGTTCCGAGATAGGGGTTCCGAAGGTTCCGAAAATAGGGGTTCTTGCTGGAGGGCAAGAGTCGATTGTTCAAAGGATAAGTACCCTTGTCAAAGGGGTTTCAAGGTTTCAAGGGATCCCTAGCACATTGTAGGGGTTCGAAGGGTTCGAGGGAGAGCTCTCTGGAGAAGAGGGAGAGTTCGGAGGGTGACAGTGGTTGAGCACAGTAAATTGAGTAGAACTAAGCTAGGGAATACAGGCCTATACCCTACAGCTTACATATATATGGTACAAGAGGTATGAAAAGGGCCAAGTTAGGTCAGCAGAACGGGGCTCCCTTTGAAGGTCTGTGAGACAAAAGAGGATGAGGGAGGAAGAGATGACTTCCAAGGGGAACGGAATGGGATAGCCAAGGGTAACGGAGAAGGAATGAAGGAACACCAGGCTACCGGAAAAGTAAGGGGAAAGAGGGAGGAAGACTGTAGACGACTGCAGCACAGTAGGTATACTGCGGTCCCGGGACTATGGGTTCCGACATTGGGTTTCCTAAAAAGGAAATCTTCGGAAGTGAAAATTTCAAAAAGAAAAAGAAATCGACCATTCATGAGGAAGAGAGAATGGCAGTTATGAATCAGCCCTATACATATGATGAAAAGAAAAAGAAGTCATAACAGAGATAGCGACATGCAGTCATTCTCCTTCCCCACCATTTCACCTCAGTACTTTCGAGGACACAGTCTCTGAGACACCAGTACCAGAGACTGTAGAAACAAACACTGGTCGCAACAGAAAGAAGAAAAAGGAGAAAGGTAAAACATTTGTACTTGGAGGATTACCTATGGGACAAATGCTACCTGGCACTTCTGCCAGAGAACTATTAGAAGGGTTACCACCTTCACCGCGGATGAGATACTCTGCAAGCAAAGCATTAGCTATGGATCCTGATGATCCTATCCCCATATATACAGTGTCCGGAGCAATCTTCTCCGGACCACCTCATGTAGATGAACGAGAGATCCCTTTGTTCTCCAATTACAATAAACGTATTTTTGGCTGTTATACCATCGGAAACGCTGAGGGAAAACCACATCATTGGATGATGGATAGCGGTTGTACAGACCACATTTCCCCATATATGAAACCAGCACATGAAATGCGAGGGTTGGACGAGGAGATGATGAAGAGGAGGCTCGCGAGGCAGAGTATTGCAGTCTTGGGAGAAAGACGACACAAGAAGCTAAGAGCTTTCTTGGGCAAGGATGAGGAGGTAAAATCACTAATTTCAAGACTGGGGTTACATCGAGTAACTACAGTCGTATATATACTATCTAAGGGACACAGCCATAAGTGCATGGACCATGTGTATGTAAGCGGAGGAGTAAACGCTACTGGCCAATAAGTATAACAGTACATGAGGCAAAGGCTGTGGTGTAATGGAAGGGAAGCAAACGGTAATGAAAAGGGAGCGTACCGCATTGCATGTGGCGAGAAGATCTAACCACAATAGAAATGGAAGATCGATTGGGGGAAAAGAAAGGATCCGTTAGATCCATGGAGGTCCCGTATTGTAGATCGCTGATATCTAATCAGTTAAGTCCAAAATAAGTGAAGAGAAGCGAAAAGAAAAGAGCGTTCGTAACAATATATGTCCGACTTCATTCATCTCGGACAAGAACAACAATCTGCCACCATTGCTTCTGGATCAAAAATATCTATGTATAGTCCAGGGAAAGTGATCTTATCACCAAATAACTTGCCACAGACAATCTTGGAAAACGTCTGGTATGCCCCTCATGCTTCCTATGGACTCTTATCTATCCCCTCTCCTACTATGAAGGGATATAAATGCTCTATTACAAATGGACGAACACAAGTCTGGAACACTGATGGATCTTTGGTAATACAGGCATCGGCCTTATTTCCACAAGAGAACAACCTACATTGGTTTCAGTCGCCTTCAATTAAACCATCGGTTGTAACATCAGTTCAAATATTACCTGATTCCGTCACCCTTTGGCACTTACGCCTTGGACATCCCTCTCAGAATGTTCTTCAACAACTTCGAAAGAATACATCTGGTGCTCCTCACCTTCCTGATACAAAACTACCACCCTGCAAAGGTTGCGCAGAGGGAAAAATGGCCAATCGGCCGTTTCCTCCTTCTGATAAGCGATCAACTCAACTGCTTACCCTTGTACATACCGACCTTGTTGGTCCTATGCCCAAGGAGTCTCGATCCAGGAAGAGATATATTCTCACTCTTATCGATGATTTTTCTGGCTATGCTATTCTTGCTTTTCTTTGAGACAAATCCAAGACCTGTGCACAACTGGTTACGATGTTTTCCTTCTTGGAAACACAATCTGGACTCACTATTACCTCTGTACGTTCAGACCAAGGAGGGGAATTTATGGGACAGAATGTCAAAACATTCTTCTCATCCAGAGGTATCAAACATGAAACCTCCGTCCCACATACTCCACAACAAAACGGTTGTACAGAGAGGTTCAATTGAACTCTACTCAAGAAAGCAAATGCAATGCACCATCATGCATGTCTACCAGACATCTTTTGGCAAGACACCATAGAGACTTCCCTACATATATATAACCGACAACCTATGCGCCATCTCAACTGGAAAACCCCCATCGAATGCTTCGAGCAAAAGAAACCAGAAATCTCCTACTTTCGAATCTTTGGTTGCACAGCTTATGTCTTTATTCCATCAGAGATGCATAAAGACAAACTAGCACCAAAAGCCGAAGAAATGACATTCATTGATTATGAATCTCATACCAAAGGATATCGCTTCTGGTCTCAAACCAGACATCGGATGTTCATTGCCTCACATGCCATCTTCGATGAGTCACAGTTCTTATCATGTTCCAGAAAGAGTAAAGATAGATAGGACTTGTCGATACCAACTGCAAATGACCTTCCCATACAAACAGGGGACGAAATACCAGAACCGTTACCCCCTAACCAATATATAAATGTCGATCCACAAAATCTCGACAATAGATCAACCCCCGATGACAATATGTCTACATCATCGAGATCATCATGGCACACCACTCCCAAATTCTCCAAATCTGCTCCTCCTTCTCCCAAAACAGAAACTTCCTTACCATCTCTCGGATCAGAACTCTTCGATTTATCTCATCCAAGCAGAAGTAAAGGGAAAGGTCATGCAGATTCACCTGATTCATCACACCTCCACTTTCCATCATCATCTCCTGAACCAGATGATCACCATCCAACTCCTATTCAATCTCTATCACCAGAACCTGAATCTTCCAATCAGAAGAGACCTATACAACCAGGAAGGTTTAGAGATGAACAGAATGAATGGAGAGATATAGATGATATGCCACAGCACAAATGCTATCATCTCCCTGATTATGAATATCAGGAGACACTACCTCTTAGACCCACAGACTGGCAATCACCAATACAGCAGAGAGAACCTCTAGCTGAATTCAGGGCACTACCTCATCAACATCGCCCTACCTTCAGACAGCAAGCCAATATAAGAGCACCTGTCGAAGAGAGATGATCCACTAGGATCAGAATTCCAAGAGTAATGCCAGATAATGCATATGGTCGGAGAACACCTCTCGAAATCGAGAGAGATATTCAAAGAGGTCAGGAAGTGATTCAGGAAGAGCCAATGCAACAAGACGTTGCTATAGCTCTAAATGATGAACCAATGGGAGAGATGTACTCAAACCAATGGTTGAGACATCATTTTGCACAAGCTATCACAAGTAACACACCAAAACATTATCGTGATATCCTCAAGCTATCTGAATCAGATCAGAAAGCATGGAGAGACGCCATGAATGATGAATATAAATCTCTCTTAGACCGCAATGTCTGGAAACTAGTTGATCTACCCAAAGGTCGCAAACCCGTCCAGGGAAGATGGGTATTTGCAGTCAAAAGCGATGGCAGAAAGAAAGCCTGCTTTGTCGCAAAAGGCTTTACACAAGTCTTTGGTATCGACTATGAAGAAACTTTTTCACCAGTTACCAGGTTTGAAACTGTTCGTCTACTCCTTGCTACAGCAGCATTGGAAGATTGGGAACTAGAAGCCCTAGACGTTAAAACTGCCTATCTATTTGGCGAGTTAGACGAAGAAATTTACATGGTTCAACCTGAGGGTTTCGTCAAGAAAGGTCAAGAGACTAAAGTCTGTTGATTGATCAAGTCCATCTATGGACTGAAACAATCAGCATTGCAATGGAATAAACAGTTGCATGCATCCCTGGTAAAGTTCGGTTTCACTCGAACACATGCCGATCCAGGAGTTTATTATAAATTCATCGGCAAAGATATTATTGTTCTCGTCTTCTATGTTGACGACGCTCTTTTTATGGGTAACAATCGAACTCTAGTCCTCAAACATAAACAAGAGTTCATGAAGCATTGGGAATCAAGAGATCTTGGACAAGCCCAAGAATACTTAGGAATGCGGATCACCCAAGACCGAAAGAAAAGAACTATTCGTCTCGACCAGTGTACTTATGCCAAGAAAGTCACTGAGAGGTTCGGACAAACCAACTCCAAACCAGTTAATACGCCACTTCCTACCGGATATAATCCGAGACCCAACGATAAACAAGGAGATCCAAACCTCCGAAGTCGTTATCAATCAGTAATTGGTTCCCTCCTATATATCATGTTAGGAACCCGACCTGACCTTGCCTATGCCGTGATCAAAATGTCACAATTCTCTGCAAATCCCTCTGAAGAACATCTGCAGAAGGCAATATATATCGTTCGATATCTAGCAACGACCACTGACCTCTGTATCACCTACAAGTCAGATGGACCAATGAATGGTATAATCGCTTACAGTGACACGGACTGGGCAGGAGATATCGAAACATCCAGATCAACAACTGGATATTCGGTATACTTAGCCAACGGTATTGTATCTTGGCTTTCAAAACGACAGAAGAGGGTACGACTTTCGTCCACAGAAGCAGAATATTGTGGGATGACCGAATGCTGCAAACAACTGCAATGGATTCGAAACTTGTTCGAGGAACTCACCATAATTCTTCCCCCTGTCCCATTATGCGTGGATAATCAGGGAGCAATGTTTCTTGCATCGAATCCAGCTCAAGAAGGCAGAACTAAACACGTCCGGATACCAGAGCATTATATCCGAGAAGCTGTAGAATTGGGTGAAGTGGAATTATTCTATGTTCCCACTAACCAACAATTCTCAGATATCTTTACCAAAAATCTTGGAAAGATAGCCTTTGAGCGTGGACGACAAAGTCTTACTTTATCTCCTTATTCATGAATCCAATATTTCAAATGAGGAAGAGTGTCGAATATCAAGTGGTATTTCTTATTCAGATATTCTTATCCTGATACCACTGATATCA
>JBBPLQ010001019.1:0-11403 GCA_038089855.1 Royoungia palumana
ATGAAGTAGGTCTGGCGCAATCAATTCATGTATATCGGCATGAGGAAAATGGGCTGTGAACAGCTGGAAAAAAAAGCCATTAGCATCGAATGTATCAAACATGCAAATAAAACTCACTATGACATCAGCTATGATACCATAGTCATCCCACAAGGTTTGTGCATCCATTGAGTTACGGAGCTGTTCGCTGTGAGCATGTGCTCATGGTCCACCACCACTGTCAAGTTCACTACTTGGTGCATTGCAACTAGATGCAGTCAGCTATGTTGTCCAAACAAGCCATGGAAATGGCCTACCATGTACACCAACCCTGTACGATACATGCAAGTACAGTAAGGCTTGCTCAGGGTAATCAGCAATGTAAGGGCCAAGCCCATATATGACATGGCGGAAATGGCCATCCGCACATTGCATTATTCGTGGTTTGATCATGGCTTCCTTGACAGGTTGAAGGATAACAGCAAGTGACAAGTGAAACAACTGGCAGTGGAAGTGCCAAAACTGAAGATCGTCTTTGTGTGCAGGATCGGCTACATGAGAGCAGTGAGGACCAGCTCACAGGAGTGTTGAAACATAAGGACTTACTCTTTGGAATAGACAGAAATGCCAATATGGATAATGCACCTCCATGTGAGTGACAGGCATTGTTGTGAACGTTCCCAAGGGATATATATAAAGGATAGTACTCCGTGTTCCCTGTGCCCATGCTGACCGTTGTTTTGTTGTTTCTGAGTACAATAGGTGCAAATGTAGCCCCATGTGCATCAGGATCCTGGGCAATGAGTTCCTAAATTATGCAGGTCATGATGTGAGGAGGAGGATTGGATTATCCAGACTCACGGATTGATCCTATGCCCATTGACCTGACATAAGGTCACAGACTTCATGTTTGCCATTTTGTTCATTACAACCTGTTTGATAGTACTCTTAGCGTGTCGTTCATCAAACTTTATCAAACACACCTTTGCTGCATAGTTGATTGCATCTGCAAATTCCAGATTCCGGAATTGTTGTTCAAGTAGACTAAGGGGATTGCAGTGCCATACATCATAGTCTGCAAGCATCCAAGATGGCGGGTCCTCAGGTAATGTTCCAGAGTACTTGACCGAAAAAGACTGCCAAGGGCAATCCCCATACAGTACAGAATCAATGGTCTTGTATACTTCATCATGGGACCGGAATGGTGAATCTTGACTATGGTACAATGCGGCCAGAATATCCATTAAGGTATCTGTCTTGCCAGCCAACATCTGTACATCCTTATATAGAAATTCGGCAAGCTCAAATTGTGCTTGGTGTTATGACAACCCCGGGTAGGGACTGGCATTAACTCAGTGGCTCAGGGGTTCCGATGTTCTAAGATAGGGGTTCCGAAGGTTCCGAAGATAGGGGCTTCTGTTGAGCGACAGAAGGTTGAGGGTTTCAATGAGCTTGGGTTCCGGCGTTCCAAGATAGGGGTTCTGGAGGTTCCGAAAATAGGGACTCTTGCTGGGTGGTAGGAGTCGATGGTTCAAAGGACAAGTACCCTAGCTAAAGGGGTTTCAAGGGTTCAAGAGATCCCTAGCACGTTGTAGGGGGTTCGAAGAGTTCAAGGGGAAGCTCTCCAAAGAAGAGGGAGAGTTCAGAGGGCGATAGTGGTTGAGCACAGTAAATTGAGTAGAACTAAGCTAGGGAATACAGGCATGTACCCTACGGCTTATATATGGTACAAGAAGGGCTGAGTTGAGTCAGCAGAACGGGATATCCTTTGAGGGCCTGTACGACAAAAGAAGATGAGGAAGGAGGAGAAGACCTCAAAGGGAACAGAACAGGGTTCCTATGGATCACGGAGAGGGAATGAAGGAACACCAGGCTGCAGGAAAGGTAAAAGGAAAAGGAAGGAAGACCGTAGACGACTGAGGTCTTCGGCTGCAGTGCAGTAGGTATACTGCAGATCCAGGACTACAGGTTCCGATGTTGGATTTCCTAAAAAGGAAATTCTCAGAAGTGAAAATTTCAAGAAGAAAAAAGGGTCGACCGTTCTTGTTGAAGAGAGAACGGTGGCTATGAATCAGTCCTGTACGTATGTTGGAAAGAAAAAGAAGTTGTAACACTTGGCCAGTAAAGGGTGACTAGTTGTCTTGAGTGCATGGTTCAAAGGGTGGTGGTGGCGCAGATAATGGGAGATCCTGACCGTCAGCATTGCAAGGAGACCCTGTGTGGTGTCTATGTGAGCAAGCAACATTGTTAAACAAGGATACATACCATCTAGAACAGGATGGAAGTGAATGCATGGATTGCATTGACTGGTCACAAGTTCCGGGGCAGATATTTTGGAGTTGTAGCCACCCAGGTCACTAAGTGCAGAGCCATTGAGTTCAGGAGTTAGCGCTCGATGAATACCATGCTGGTGGTGTAGGTGAGCATGCCGTTTCAGACCACCTTTAGTCCTGCATGCTTTGTTGCAAAGTGGGAAAGTACAGATGAAGTGTTTTGGTCGGTAAGGATGAACAGGAAAGCATCCAGCTGGAAACATGGCATGAAATGGGCATGAACTGTGGAGGATCAAGTATACGAGATGGAGACAAACCTTATGCATCACCCAGGGTAACTTGAAATTTTCAAGGAAGGTGAAGCAGATATGTCTCTCACGAAGCCGACTGGAACCGAATGTGAATTTGATCATTGTACTGTGTCGCTTGACTTGTTAGTACAAAGACTCCATGAATTAATACAGCAGAGGGAGAAGACGCACATGGTCAGCGACCAATTGTGTCCATCATTACCTCTATCAGGCACCTCTGCATTCTACAAAAAAAAAAAAAGGCTGTGATCAGTAGGGATAGGTTAAAAGACTGACCAGTTGATGAGAGGGCAATGTCAGACCATATGAACACCTGCATGGCGAACAAGAATCGACACCCTGGAGCACCCAACCTCCCTGCCCCACAGCACAGTAGTCAGATTATCCAAGAAGAGCGTGCTGCACAAAATGCAGCACACACCGCCACTAGAGTCCAGCAACAGGAATATATTCATCATGTAGCCAATATTGAAGATCAGCTACAGGAACAGTTGAGTACTCGATGATCCAACTTCCAGAAACCCACTGCGGTGGTAGCTAAGTTAGTGAGGCCATGGCCAGGGCAGAAGATGAAGCCTGATGGCGTTACTTCAAGTGTGCATACCTTGCAGCAAGTCCCAGGTGACGAAAAGAGTGGCAGGGTGCATATAGAGGCTGAGGATGAAATCACTATAAGTACTCTGATACATGTGGCAGACATGAGGTCACTCACCTTGATTGAAAGGCTCCGAGACTGAGCTTGAGGTCAGCCATGAGCCCACTGATGCTGCTGTCGAGGAGGACGAGGATGAGGCGATTGTGGTAACGAATGCAAAGCCAGCCAAACTCACATGCTGTCTCATTCAGGCCATCCGTGCTATCAAGAACAAACCGGCAATACCCAATGGCTCTATTGCCCCACCTACGGGCCTACACAAACTCAAATGTGAAGGAGTGTGAGTATAGCTTCAACCACCCTTAAAGCTTAAAGTTTGAACCAATGAGCTTCTTCTCTGGAATCATCCTCAGCCCAAGTGTAGAAAAGAAGACGAAATACGACCATTCATCTGGCCTCATGGATACCTACCGGCATGCCCACAAGGAAGGCAAGGCCATGGATGTCTGGCGCGCACATCATGTAGGGTCTCTGACCAGTGAGCACCCCACTCATGGCAACAAACAGGTCAACGCTGACATAACAGGTCAATTCGGTGGTCTGCCTGATGAACAGGAAAAGAAATGTAAACCAGCGCAGAGTGCCATGATAGGAGAGTCCAATGATTCTATGTATATGCTAATGAGTTTCTAAGGGTTCCCTGGCCACTGTCACCACAATCGTTGCAAATGCTCCTCAAGAGCACTTGCAACACAATGCAACAATTACAAAAGCTGTGGATACAAAGAATCACCCAAGCCATCAAGATTTACCAAAGGGGTCCGCCCTTCAATTCACAAAGGCTTTCATCCCTTTGCTTCGTCTCTACTGCGGGACTCTCGAGAACCCGTGGATGGTAGCTGAGGGCTTCCTAGACAAATTACAGGAACTATGGGACGCAGTTATGTTAGATTGGTCTCACTGGTTTGACGAGGACGATAAAGTCTATCGTTTGGTTGGTACTTTCTCCCTCGTCTGATTGTATTACTAATGACATTTACGGTTGGATCGCTGTGACATAGTGCATGCAGAAGACTTACGACTGGCACGCTCACATCGGGAAAGCAGGGGTCGAAGCAGTCGAGGCCCTGTGGGCTTCAGACCCGAAATATGAAGATCCTGAGGAACGGAAAGCATATGTTGACTTTGCGCTCGGACCAAGCCTTCCTTTCATGTACAGTGAAGTGGAGCACCTAGGAGAGGATGAATACAAGGTGCGCCGCATTCAAATATGTGTTGACCAACCAAAGGTCACAGGAAAAAAAATTATAGTTCTCCAAATCATTTATGTCACCACTTGTGCTGCGGACATTTGCATCACACATCAAGGTCACTTCAGCTGTCGACAATGATACTTACCGTGGGCTAATAGACCAAGCGATGCCTCGGGGGGCACTGGTTTTGGTTGTCACATCAGTACATGGTGGTTTTAAGTGCCGCTCCAAACATCTGAACCATGGACACTACAGGTTGAGCGTGCATTGACATTATATTCTACAGGACACAAAGAGGTACCCAACAAATGATCGGAAGCCAGTTTCTCTGACATCGGATGGGACACAAAGACCTTGTTTTACATGCAGTCGATCATGAAAGTTGGAGATAAAAAATTTGCACATACATTATTATTGATGGAGCTCAGGTTTACTGCAATGCTACCATGCATTCTAGGCTGGGCTCTCGCAATACTCCGATCACCTGTGAGGACAACGCCATGGATGACGACCGCGCAATGATTGTCGTCTCTTCTGATATTGTGTTACAGATGCTCCCAAACCCCTATCTAAAACCCCTATATTCCCCTCATTATCTAATCAATCACATGACATCCCATTCCCCAAACTACATGTCCAACCAAAATCATACATTGTTCCTCTACACACATGCCTCATTCCATTCCCTAAATTCTAGACCCATACACCTCATGTCAAACCTATGCTCAGTTTCATTCCCCACTGGCTGCCACACTTGCATAGCCAAGCACAGCCCTTATCTATGACATCATCCTCATCTTCCAATCATATAAATCCTTACGCACAGCCTTGATGGCATCATATACACTAACCAATCACATATACTTATATAATGGAACTTTCTAGAATATTACAAATAGACACAAACATCATGTACTAGTATATAAACCCAATCCAACATCGGAGAACTCCAGTAAAGTTCTTTCGATCTTTTCCTTCATCATCAGCCAGACTACAACTCTTACTCCCTGAAACAACCTCGAAAGCCGAGACTGTTTAAAGTGGAAATAGGGATGAGAGTTGTTGTCTGGCTGTTGTAAGAGGGAGAAGATCGAGAGAACTTTACTGGAGTTCTCCGATGTTGGATTGGGTTTATATACTACTACATGATGTTTGTATCTATTTGTATTATTCTAGAAAGTTCCATGATGTAAGCGTAAGTGATTGGTTAATGCATATGGTGCCATCAAGGCTGTGTGTAAGTGATTTCATGATTGGACTATAAGAATAATGTCATAGATAAGGGCTGTGCTTGGCTATGCAAGCATGGCAGCCAATGGGGAGTGAAACCGAGCATAGGTTTGGCATGAGGTATAAGGTTCTAGACTTTCGGAAAAGGAGCGAGGCATGAGTGTAGAGGAACAATGTATGATGGTTGTTGAACATGGAGTTTAGGGAATGGGATGTCATGTGATTGATTAGATAATGAGGGGAATATAGGGGTTATAGATAGGGGTTTGGGAGTGTCTGTAACACTACCCCCCTGCTGTTGGTCAGATTCCAGATGACCGATAACATGTTCATGTAATTGTACAGATGCGACTGAGACATCCATAATTGATTTAGGTAGAGGGTTGAACATAGATTGGAAGTTTTCATAAGTGACCCGTAGTTTACGCGGGGCGGAGGGGTGGGTTTCGTGGAAGAGTTTTACCACGTCCGGGCTGTTCGTTAGGTGTTTAGCCGGTTCTCAGGTCCTATCTGCCTGGTGTTTCATATGTTCCTGTGCCTGCAGGATGTTTTCTTTTGTTTGTTTTAGGATTTCTGACATATCTTTTATGAATGTATCCGCGGCTGGCGCGGAGGTTGCATGTGGTTCTATTCCCATGTGTGGCATATATGAGTGTGTGATTGCGAAGGGAGCGTGTTTAGTGCTTGCATTCCTTTTTGAATTGTAACTAAACTGTGCGATTGGAAGCCAGTTGCTCCAATCTGATTGGTTTTCTGCACAGAATAGTCGAAGGAATTGTTGTAATTCGCGGTTCATACGCTCCATCTGTCCATCCATTTGTGGGTGGTGAGCTGTGCTCAGTTTCGGAGTTATTCCTAGGTTTTTACATATGTCTTTCATTAGTTGTGAAGCGAATTGTGGACCACGATCTGAGACTATTGATCTTGGTAGTCCGTGGTGTTTCCATATATGGCTTAGGTATAATTTTGCCAATTCCAGTGATGTGCATGTTTTGTTTGTGGGTATAAATTCGACTTCTTTTGAGAAGCGATCCACGACGGTGAGAATTGAGTCATATTTTTGTGAAAGGGGAAGATCTGTGATGAAATCTGCTGAGATATCTTCCCATGGTGCGTTTGGTGGTTCTAAGGGCTGTAGATTACCCGAAGGGGGTTGATTTCCTGTTTTGAACCGTGCACATCTTTCACATTTTGATGTATTTAGCCATTTCTGGCCATATGTAGTTTCTTTTTATTAATTCTAGGGTTTTCTCGTATCCGGGGTGTCCTGCCACCGGTGTGTCGTGATGCATAGTTGTTAACTCCATTTGGAGTGATTCTGGTACGTAAATTTTGTTTTCTTTTTGTAGGATATTTTTGTTATTTATTTCTTTTAGTTCATATCTGCGCTTCTTTAGTGCGGTGATGGCATGTGTTGGTATTTTTATTTGTTCATGTTGGAGTTTGTCAAAGAAGGTGTTTCCTTGATCCTTTATTGATACCTCAATTGGGTGGATCTGTGTTTCGGGAATCACCGTAACTCCTTTGTTGTCTTCTTCTATTCCTATCGCGTGATCCTCTCTATGCTATAAGGCATCTGCTTTTCCCATAGTGGCACCAGCTTTGTAATGCCATGTCATATTGAATCTAGATAAGTATTGCGCCCAGCGCGCTTGTCTTCGAGATAAGTCCTGGTGTGACATAAACCATTTTAGGTTTTCATGATCATTCCATATTTCGAAGGGTTGTTCTAGTCCTTCTAGGTAGTGTCTCCATAATTCCAGGGAACGGATCACCGAGAGCATTTCTTTATCGGCGATTGGGTAATTCCATTCTTCTGGTGACATACTGTGAGAGTTATAAGCAATGGGGTGCCATTTGTCTCCTTTTTGTATAGATAACACAGCTCCTGTTGCATAATCTGAAGTGTCTGATTCCAGACGGTATTTTCCGTTGTGATCTGGGTACGCGAGGATGGGAGCTGTGGTGAAAGCTTCTTTTAATTTATCCATAGCTGTTTGTTCTTTTTCTGTCCAGGTCCACTGGACTTCCTTTTTGGTAAGATCATGTAAAGGACGAGCTATTTTTGCATAGTCTTTTATGAATTGGTGATAGAAGTTTGCCAATCCTAAAAATGAGCGGACATGTTTGACCTTTGTGGGTACAGGCCATTGCATAATTGCTTTTGTCTTTTCTTGGTCCATGGAGATTCCGTTTACTCCGATGATCATGCCGAGGAATTCCACTTCTTTGACCGAGAAGTAGCATTTTTCTGGTTTTATATATAGATCATTTTCTTTTAATCTCCGTAGGACTTCCTTTACGATTTTATCGTGTTCGGCTTGGTTGTCCGTGGAGGTGAAGATCATAAGGTCGTCGATGTAGACCACGACTACTCCTTCCATATCAGTAAATAGATCGTTCATCATTTGTTGGAACATTGCTGGGGAGTTGCATAGTCCAAAGTACATAACGAGGGGTTCAAACGATCCGCGGAAACAGACAAAGGCTGCTTTCCATTCATCTCCTTCCTTAATACGGACGTTATTGTATCCCCATCTAAGATCCATTTTTGTAAAGAGTTTCGCATGTTTTAGCTTGTCAACAAGCTGTGAAATAAGGGGAAGTGGATAGTTATTTTTGACCGTGTGTTCGTTTAGGTAGCGGTAGTCTTGGACCATCCGTTTTCGTCCATCCTTCTTTGGGACAAAGAACACAGGTGATGTTTGTTCTGATTTAGAGGGACGGATATAGCCTTTTGCCAATTGGTCATCTATGAAGTCAGAGACTTCTTTCTGTTCCTCCGGTGATAGAGGGATGACTCTGCCTTTCTTGGGTTTGAACGTGTCTTTTAGTTCTATCCCATGGTCCCATGGCTTTCTAATCGGCATCCGTTCTGACTCTTTCTTCGAGAATACGTCAAGATACTCGTGGTACTGTTTTGGTACGAGTTCTTCTGGGGTCTTTTCTACTTTTGGTTTTTCTTCTTTTTGGTTTTTACGAATTTGGTAATCATAGATGTCTTTGATTTCTTCACATGTGACTTTTCTTATGAAGTCCGAAGCTTGGCACTGGAGTGGGCATCATGTAAGGTTCACTTTTCCGTTTGACCAATCTATTTCTGGGTTGTGGTGTTTTAGCCATGTGTATCCCAAGAATCAGGTCGTGTGTTCCTATATTGGTGACTTCTGCCCTGGCGTGCTCCTTGTGTCCATCGAAGTTTAGATTAATATCTACATAGTGGGTAATTTCTCCCAAAGAGTTTGGAGATCCATCGGCGTTATAGACACCAATTGGTCTAAGAAGTTTCTTCATAGGGATATTGTTTCTTTTTACATATTTGCTGTTTATGAAAATCATGTTTGCTCCGCTATCCAATAGCGCTGAGGCTTTAAATGGGAATGGGGAGTTTTCCACTGTTACTTCCAGGGAAAGCGTGATTTCTTTGTCCATAGAGAATGTCCTGATGAATTTTTGTGAGTAATTGCTAGAGGAATTAAGCACTGGTTTATCGTCCCAGCTGCGCTCGAATTGAGTCGCCTCTGACGTTTCATTGTCCGAAATCATAGGAAATGTGTGAGTATCGTACGGGGAAGTATCGTAATCATTTAATGGTTTGATGTCCAAGGGAGAGAAGAAAGACTGACCTTGTGACACCGACCCTCCCTTTTGGGTGGCGTCACTTAGGCTTTTCCCGACCCAAACTTCCTTTTGTAATGAGCTTCTATCTGCTCAATTGTCATGTTCCTTATTTCAGCATAGGGATCTGCCGGCTCTATCTTCGTGGTTGGGGCTGTGGGTATCTCCGTGGAGATCTCCCTTGCTCAGCTTTTGCCTTTACACCCCTTCCAGTGTTGACCATTTACCCATTTGCAATCTGGGCATTGGTTTTTCTTTGGAGTGTGGCACTCCTTTACGCCGTGGCCTTCCTTTCCGCAGTTGGCGCATTTGAAAGGGGCCTTCTTTTTCATAGTGGTGGTCGTGTTTACGAACCACCCGTCGTCTCCTCTTGTGATCTGATCGACCTCCATTGCGTTGGGGTCTTTGTATGACTTTTGGGGTTTGTATTCCCCTCTCAAGAACTTGAGACTTTCTTGGTTGTTGCCGATTTCTTTTATCTGGGCAACATAGTCTTCCATGGTAGTCTTCCTTTTTCCTTCTCGGAAGATTTGCGAGATTATGCTGGCGTTCATGTTCTTTTCTAATAGCCAGATACCGTGGGTGGCGTCCAACCCTGCTTGTTCATAGAGGGTTTTCCATTTTACGAGGTACTCCTCTGTCCTCATGTTTCCTTGGTATAGTTTGTTTATCTGGGTCGTCGCCCAGTCCTTCTCTACTGTAGGACGGAAACAGAGTTCGACGTCCTTCTTTAGTTCTTGGAATGTCATGGGCCTCGTGGTCAGGGTCTTTAATTTTCCCTGAGCGAAGCTTCCTGCCTTTCCTTTCATGCGTGAGAGGACAGCGGCACATGTGTCTGCCTCGCTTGTTATTTTGTTGGCGGCGATCCAACCTTCCATCTTTGCCCACCATTCATTGTATTTGGCTACTGACCTGTCGTAGTCTCCAGGGTCAGCGAAGAGTTCAAATTTTCTTCCTCCACCGCTAGGCTGTGCTGTGATTTGCGTTTGGAGATCGGTTATCTCCTGAAGTAATTGCATAATGAGGGCGACCAGCGCCTGTGCAGAGCCTTGGTTGTTGTTGTAGGCGGCGAGGAGTTGTTGTGCTTGTGCGGACATATTTGTGAGAAAGTAAGTATTTATTTAGAGATGGTGGTAGGGCGGCGAGTGGGTTTCTTTAGTACGTTTCGGGGTCTTAGAGATCTACTTTGGTTGTCCTGGATCTGATCGTATCCTTCGTATCTAACCCTCTTCCTATTCCTCCTGTATTGTTCCCAGTCTCTCTGTCTTTGCAAATGCGTCCGATCTAGTGGTTCTACCTCGTTTGGATCGAGGGTTTCGCTCCTTTCTCTTTTTGGGATGTGAAGAGGTACTACGATCGGGCTTGGAGATCTCTTTATCTCCGGTTCTGGGCTTCCGAAAGACGAAGTAAGGGGTGTTAGAGGACTTAGGAGTAGTTGAGGTTCCTCGTCTTCTTGTTTGACAAATGAAGGAGACCTTGTTGTTATACCAGGTGACCCGCTGTTCCTTTCTGCTGGATCTGTAATTGATGAGATTTGATCTAGCTCTGGGACTAGGGGGATTCTCTCTAAGGATTGGAGCGCTAATATGGCTCTTAAGATCTCCTCTTCTGGGGCGTGATTGTATAGATCCCAGGGTAGGAAGTTGTCGGTGATAAGGAAAGAAAGAGTTGCTGAGTCTAGAGGTTCTTCACTAGGATACCTCCTATCTCTGACGCTATCTCTCAGATGCTGTACTTCCTCACTGCTAGCACGTGGCAGTAATGGAAGGATTGCTTCGTAAATTATCCGAAGGTTAGCTCCTTCTGAGGATTGAAAGTTCACTATGTATCAAGAGCTTAAGTTCTCTTGAACTAGCGTTGACTTCGATTGACGCACTTGTCTTGACTTGAGCGTGGGTAAAGCTTTCCGGGCTTAACCGAGTGACGGCGCGGAGAAAGTAGCAGTAAAGTTCTAATGAAACAACCTCGAAAAGTTGAGACTGTTAGAGTGGAAGTGGATTTGAGAGTTGTAGTCTGGCTTGTAAGAGGGAGAAGATCGAGAGAACTTTACTGGAGTTCTCCGATGTTGGATTGGGTTTATATACTACTACATGATGTTTGTATCTATTTGTATTATTCTAGAAAGTTCCATGATGTAAGCGTAA
>JBBPLQ010001020.1:0-11356 GCA_038089855.1 Royoungia palumana
GGCCACGAGAGTCATCCAGACACACCAAAATACCAAAGCGTGCCCCTGCTAGTGGTAGAGAATTGTGAGGGGAAATGCTGAAAGGTCGGACTAGAATACTTGAGGGTAAGCTTAGACTCGAGAATGACACCCGTGGATCCGTATTCTAATCAATCCATCGCTGTGACTGGTTTCTCGGACTCATCAAGCCTGAATTTGTTGGGGTGGTCCAGTGACTTCAATACTGGTACTGTGACGTTACTCTGGTTGGTACGTATCTTGATTCGTATCTAGGCTGACTTTATCCCGTACGTCCTTTGGCTTATTCATCACGACCTTCCACAATGACTTTTCCGATCGCTCTGATCTTCTCGACGTTCTCTCTCTCGTGGTTTCACTTCCAAGTCAGCGTTTGTGTCAATGCGTTGAGCCCTTTTTTGCCCACCCTCGCAATGCCTCGTCTCGCTGAGATGTTTCCTCGGCCCCATGTGTCAAATAGTTCATTTTTCTCTCCGATTCCGATCAGTGACCCTTTTACTCTCTAAAACTGGGTAAGATCATTCAACACGCCAATTGTTTACAATATCCGAGTCCACTTGTAACAACGCTCATAATTTTAACAGGTACTATGACTGGACATCGCAAAATTTCTTTGCCTGGAATAAATTATCGCGCCAAACCAAAGTCCCGAAGTTGGTCGGCCACTAGAAGATTGTTCACTGATGACATACGTTACGGTTTGGTTCTGACCCTACCTTCCCCGCTCATATTCCTCAGTCACGAAGATGTGTATCATGAAGACAAGGTCACATTCTTCTGTGACAAAGGCGTCGCCTTGATCGTTCCGGGTGGAAGCGGGAAGCGGGTGCTATCAAAGACCATGATGCGCGAAGAAGGCGTCATTGAGCATTGTAAGTGTCAGTTTCTTGTAGCCTATGAAGGCTCAAGTTCAAGGACAGGAACCCCTTGTTTGTGGATAGATCATCAGTGTTCTAGGCTTCCCAATGTTGGTGGTGGCCGCAGGTCAAAACGGGCTTGTTCTGTATTCCCTGTGCTCCTCACCCTTCATAATGCCCAAATCTTCAAGAAGACAGTGGACCAGGACGAGGGGACACAAATATATGACCTACGGCAAGTACTTACTGGCTCGGCGATGGTTATCCCCAACTATCTGACCAGCTCTAACGTTAGGAGGGTGTCCTAGACCCAATTGGATGTTCTGCCACTCAAGAGAATCCTGCGATACGATCGTTTTATGAGGATCCGCCACGGTGAACTCAGTGACGGGGACACTGATGGACTGAGATTGACATCTCCTATCCCTTTGTTTTCTAGCCCGAAAATGGATTCAAATTGAAAGTGAAATTCACGAAAAAAGAAACCAAATTTACGATTAGTAGTTATTTAGCTTCTTGAGGATATCTGTGACTTGTCGCATGAATACCTCGAGGCAACAGTTCCTGAACCTCTCTGATCACTCAATCACTTTGTGACAGTGATTATGTTGGCTTGGGCTCAAGGAGGGCGAACTTTGCCTCCTCACTTACACATTTTACTTCATCCCATGCGCGACGCATCTCCGCGTTCCCTGGGGGTCCCTCATTCTAGGTTTCTGTCATAGATAGTTTATGTAATTATGATCTCCTGTCATCGTCCGAACGCAGCGCTGGCAAGCTCCCTTTCGCAGCCACTGCAGTGTGGAAGCATGCACATGCAATGGGAAGCGAGCCAAGCACTTTGGATCTTCAATATTGTACATGACTCGACTGCCTATCGTCATCCAATGCTCAGAACCTGCTGGCACTCTCACCTGATTGCGATGGATCCTTCCTCGTTTGAAATAATTTAAACACATGCGTCGTGACCGTCTCCAAGCCGTGGCCATATTTTACTGGCATTTACACCACCTTCAAATTGAAACCTGATCCTCAGGCTCTTCCGAGCCCTGAGCGCTTGAGCCCTGAGCTGTTGAACAACAGCGACTCCACCATTCTCGGTCAGATTCCACTCCGAGTCCGTTTGCACCTTCGGATACTCAGTTCTTTACCGTGTCACGATTCCTTGGTCCCGGCTTGCTTATATAATTGTACAGCTTGGCTGACCTCGCTCAACCAACGTGGCGGGCCTAATTCGACGCTACATTGCCACTGTTTGCCGGTGACTTGTCGGATGGGTCTGCTCATCGTGGGAGGCACAGAGCCTCTCTCCCATTTGTGGGACTCCCGCTAATAATGGGGAATACAATCCAGATGACGACTTTGCAAGAAACATGAAACGTCGGCAAAAGAACACGCTTGAAGGTATTTTTGGAAGGATAACATTGAGCGCTTAGATGATGGGGCAGACTCGTCGTATGGTGGCAGCTATGCACGCAGGACGTGAGTGTGTTATTATCCTGCCGTGGGCGTAGATGAATTAGCCGTATACCCATGGCGTCGTGAGGGGACAAGGGAACACTGATGTAGTGCATGCGTCCCGGTCTCCACGGATAGGCGCTCGATGCATAATCAAAGGGTCCAATATCGTTTGACGACCTGAAAATTTTCGTTCAGCTGTATTTGGATTCCTCGTCCCTTGTTGCTCCCTTCAGCTTATTTCTACCCCTTTCTCCTCCTTACTCTCTGTGTTCTCATTTCACGAGTACATCCATCTCATCGAGCAAGGGTGGGAGATGCTTAAAAAGTTGAATCTGATATAGTGCTGAAGTTTCCCGCAGGGATCAAACGACTGACCATGTCCCTCGAACAAGGGGGAGCCAACGCGACAGCAAACATCCACGGTAATTTCAACGACATTCGTAGAGACCAGTTCAATGTAGCTATCCACGGAAATGGTTCTCCCTTAACCTTCTTCGTCGTTTCCTTGACTGAGGGAGGATTTGCAAAACAGTGGCCTTCAATACAGGTGTTACAGAACAAGCTCGCCGACAAAGAATAATGGGGAATACCCTGAATACGCTGGGAGATACAATCCAAATCATTCGAGAGATTGCGCACTTGGTCCAGATTGACGTGGCAAACATAATTCTGACAGATATTGCCGCCATGCTCTCGCACTTGCAGGTCCGTCTCGACGTCCTTTACCTTCCAGAACATGAAATGGATGGCCTTTTGTTACAGGAGCATACCATAAACAAGGACAACCTGGATGCTCTCACGCAACGTTGTAAGACCATTTGCTCGACCTTGGCATTCATCACAAAAGGAGTTTCAAGTTCAATGGATCGAGTAAGCAGAGCACATTTGGATACATTAAACATGCTCCGGTCGTACGTATTGCATATCCATGTCGCTGCTATGCGGCTTGTTCACGTTGGTCAAAACAAAATAGGGACGTTAAGGATGTGCTATCGCAAGTCAGAGACGCGCTGCAGCCTTGCCAGTGCGGTGCCTGTCGATCGGACCCTATCCGGAAGATTCGTACATGGACTGAAGAGTTGGGGAGGATCTCCATAACATGCAGTGTACGTAGATTGACTAAGATCGTTTACAGCATCAGCTTGGAATAGTGCTTACAATCTAGGCAGGCAAGACTGAATATCGTGTCCGTTGTTCCTCTGGAACAAATCTGTGAAATACTTCAGCAAACCGATATTCCCAAGTGAGGGTGGTCAGCGCTCACAAAACGTTCACTAATGGTACATGATAGTTTGATTCCAGACCCTCCCCCGCTACCTCCAGTCATGTGTTTCGGTCGTGGAGAATTACTTCATGCAGTCAAGGATGCACTACTTCGGGAGGAAGCTGTCGCATTGATTGGACCACCTGGTATTGGAAAGAGCACACTGGCGATGGCTGTGATGAATGAGGAAGACATCATCCAGCACTATACGCGCCGGTTCTTTGTTACCTATGAGGGTTTAAGTCCAAAGACGTTGACCTTTGCCTCGTTCGTAGGCCAGATTACCAGCGTCCTAGGCCTCCCGATGTCAGGTGCTGAGGGTGAGCGCCAGATCAAAACAAACCTTGCCTTGTCTCCCGTACTCCTCGTCCTTGATAATGCTGAGACATTTGAAGACGCGGTAAATCAGGCCGAAGCAACACGGATATCAAGCTTCATCGCCTACATTGCAAATACTGGCGGGGTCACAGTCATGCTAACGTCTCGAACGAGCTCAAGTGCTCGGAGGGTCTGGTGGATCCAATTTTACGTCCCGCCACTCAGGAGAGAGTCGGCGCGGCAGTCTTTTAGGAAAATTTATCATTGGGAAATCAGTGACGGACAGATCGACAAACTGATGGCTGCAGTCGATTTCCACCCGTTATCGATTTCCATCCTCGCATACACCGCACGAGAGAATCGGTGGACAGGAAGCATGCTGTTGGATAGATGGAAGTCACAGCGTGGCGAGATACTACGGACGGGGGACAACAAAGACAACCTCGGATTCACGATAAGGCTGTCTCTGGAGTCGCCATCTGTTACGGCGCTCGGTGACGATGCCTTGCGGGTCCTTTGGGTTGTCGCCTTCTTTCCACAAGGAATTCAAGAAAAACATCTCACCCGCCTATTCCCATCAGTGCCTCGTATCTTGTCTGTCATGGATACGTTCCGCAAAGTCTCATTAATTCATCCCTTCGGCCCATTCCTAACGACACTCGCCCCAATCCGACTATTTCTCCTCGATGCGTTCCGCGCCGGTGGTCTCGAACTCCTTGGGGGGGCTCGGAGAGCGTACTACAGATTTCTCGATGGGATATCCGAAGACAAAGGCACCGCAGCGGATATCCTCGCCTCTGACCATCTCAATATTGAATTCCTAATTGCGTTCGACATTGCACATTTGCCGACCAGCACTGGAAACATCATGTCCGCCTGCCATCAATTTCTTCGTGGTCTCCGGTATCACAAACCCCGACCTACGTTACTTGCGCCCACCATCATCTCGCTGCCGGAAGAAAGTGACACAGAAAAAGAATCAAAAGCATCATGCTTGGATGCCCTCGGAGAGCTCTATCTCGAACTCTCAAATTATTCATTCGCTTCAGCAGTTTGTTCAGCTGCACAAAGACTGTTTGTTGCTGTCAGGAATCACCCGAAGGCTGCGCGTTGCGCGTCCACTACAGCGCTATCGCACATTACCCGTGGGAACTTCTCCCGCGCCCATCAACTTCTGGATGATTTTATTCGCTCCCCATCCTGGCGACAGGTCGATGGAGAGAGAAAGGCCAAGATTTACTACACGATCGACGTGTCCGAGATGCACTTATCATCTGATAGCATCGACAAACTCTTTTTACGGTCAATGGACAACAGTCCTCGCGGCCTGCAATCACGTGTACGCCACTGGCAGGCAAGAATGCACCACGGGTACACGACGCCAAAAGAAGTCCAGCAGCTCATCGAACCCCTCCGGTCCGCTTGCATGGCGTCGTCGAACGTGTGGAGCCGCTGGAGGTTCTTCGAAACCGCCGCAGAAGCTGCATTTCTGCAACGCAGCTTCGATGAAGCAGTGGCCTTGCTGGATCAAGCGTGCAAATCTGTCAACGGCGGTTTCCGGCTCTCAGTGAACATTCTGATATGCAAGGCAGCAGTCGCTTCTGACCAGGGCCATTATGATCTCTCCCGATCTCTGTCGCAGCGCTGCATTGACACTCTCGGTGTTGTGGCCACTGCGTCATCCACCAAGTTTCTGCACGTTCTCTATGTGCAAGGTCGGAACGAGCTGTATGCAGGCGACTATTTGGCGGCTGGCCGACTCCTCACTGACGTCATCGCACAATGTGATGTTTGTTGTGAAATCAAAACCAAGGCATTCTGCATGAGAGCACTCGGAGAAGTAGGGGTGCTCCTCGGCCGGAGAGCAGACTCGAACCGGTATTTCACCCAAGCGCTAGCTGCGTGCAAAGAAACCGGAGCGCCACCAGAGCTGCTGGGTGTATGCAACCCAATGCTAAAACTTGACGATGATAAGTTTCTTGGATGGAAGAGGTTCCTGACCATGCATAGTACAGGGAGCTTGAACGACGATAATTTCTTGTATTCGTTACAAACTGTTTCGGTCAATTAATTGTTTAGTACGTGAGGTAGCGAGTACAACAAACATTGTATGTAGGACAGCCGGGACTAGGACTCAGCGTATTCATTATCCATCGACCGTCCTTTATCACTTGCCTTGACCGGACCTTCTGCTTTTTCCCGTACTCGCAGAAACGTCTGCACGCACAGTTCATTTCGGCTTTAGACATTGTCGCCAGAATTGACTGACGAAGGAGTGGCGAGAAGGCCGGGGGTATCCACATAGTTCCACGAGATCGATCAAGCTCAAGCATGATTGAAATTGCCTTGCGTCGAGGTAACTGCCAGCGGCCTGGCAGCTCAGAATGATCAATGTGAACTAGAACTGGTAACTGATGGCGTCCTCTGTCTGGAAAGAACCATCGCCGTGTCAAGTCCGCATTGTTGGACTACAATCTCTGTAGTGCTAAGGAATGTAAGGTGGTAAACGCGTCAAGCCTGAAAAAGAATATGCCAACCATCACTGTAAACGAAACGGAAACCACCACCTTCCCCGAACGACTGTGACTTGAAAGGAAGACGTGTGGGAGGAAGATTGGCACGAGTACGTAAGCCAGGGAGAGAAGAAATTAAAATCAGCCGTGTGCGTCCGGAATTATGGTGAAGACGATGAGCAGATGCGGCCTTCAAGCACCTTGGTGGCCATTTGGAAGTTTTTGAGGGCCTTCTAGTGTTGACTGGACGGTGTATTACCTTTTCAGAAAATGAAGCCTAAATTTGCACTTCTTTGTACGAAAGGAAATGATGATTGAAACGCCATCTCTGAGGATCGTAACTTACAGGTACATTGCGTGGATTATCTACATGGCGAATGACGATCAACGATGCTCTAAGTGTGGTAAAGCGGGTGGGCGAAAGCGTGCAGCGCTTCCTAGCGCCCTACGATTCTGTGGGGTTGAGTTGAGTTGCGTGAGTGGGTGGCCAGCCTCGCAGCAAAGATGTCACACAGGACATGTACGCCACCAGCAAGCATGGTGTGGCATGTTCTTCGGTACTAGGTCATAGCGGCTTACCACCATTGGAGTTACCCGTGATCATATCCTGTTTGAGTAATCATACATGCGCACTGTGTGTATCATGATCCCTAATACCGCACGTTCATACTACCCCCCATTTCCGAGTTATTTGTCCTGTACCCTAGGTCAACCGCAGCCATTCAATCATTCTCAGCTGGATTCGGCTTTGGGACCGGAATATAGCACTCGGCTTCACCTCTGCATCACGAACTTGCAGTTACATGGCTCGCATCCTAGGCGTTGATAGCAAGATTAATGAAACCAATGGATGGGATTCTTTCCTAATTTCCCTTTTCCGATCAGGGACTAAGCCCTCTTACCATATGATAATACAGCTTGGATGGTGACCTCGTTTAATGGACGTGGTGGTTCGATTTGCCATTGCCTAAAATGAAAGATATGCAGTGTTGGGATACAGCGCACACATGGAGGTGTGTGCCATGGAGATCTCATACATCTGTTGCTAGATTGATTTGTGATAGGGATTCCGCATTGCCAGTGGTTTGCACCCTATCAGGACATCAAGATGCTGAGCCCATGAGCCACCCCGGCGTCTACTCCTCGTGGTGAGCATCGAAATCTTTCTGAATGTATCACAATTCTGGGAGACTGACAGACCACTCATGAGGAACTCAATTCGAACGATTCGATTGTCCTCGGCGCACCACGAGATGGTGGCGAAGGAATAAGGGGGATACTCATGTCGTTGAAGGTGTCAACAGGGGCATGGGCGCCTAGAGTACAGTGTGGACTGCGTGAGTAAGACGTGAGTGTGTTATTCGCTCTATTCTGGCCCATTAAGCTCGATCATGGAGTAGGTCACCGGCCCAATCCACCACCGGCGCAAATGCCAGGGGTCCGCATGTCAAACGAAGGCGGTGCCTCTTGATGATTGCATCATCTATCTCAAATCTTAATTCATCATTTTCAAACACTTTCAGCCGTCACGCGTGTTGGTCGGATGTATAATAATCGCCACGTACTCAGAGGTGCGTGGTTCAAAGTTGTTGGGACCGTGACGTTAAAACCTTGCTTCATGCTTTGATTCTTCGTCTCGGTTATTGCTCCCTTCGTTGTATCTTCTCTAATTGCGCCCCCATCTTCACCTTTGTTTTCACTTTGCAAAAGTCCGTTCATTTCACCAAGTAGTAAGAAATGCTCGAAAATTCCCGAAATCACCTTGTGCTAAAGCTTCATGGACAGGTACCTCGAACTGTGATAATGTTTGTGCAGCATGGCGCCAACTCAACTGCACACTTCTACGGTGGTTACAATGACATCAATGGAAATCAGATCAACTCGAAACCAGCTATACATGAAATTGGTTCTCCTCCAATCTCACTCATTGCTTTCCTGACTGACGGAGAATCCTTGAAACAGTGGCCCCCAACCCAGAGGAACCTCACCAACAAAAAACAGTGGAGAATACACTGGAGGATACAATCCGAATCATTCAAAGGATTGCGAGTTCAGTCCACATTGACGGGGCGAATATGATTATGAGAGATATTGCCGAAATACTCTCGTTCTTGCAGGTTTGCCTCGTTATTCCTTGCGTCCAAGATAGAAGTAACCGACTCTTGCTGCAGCAGCATGCCATAAGCAAAGACTGCCTGAACACTCCTGCTCGCAGCTGCAGGGCTATCTGTATAACTTTAGCGCTTGCCACAAAAGGTGCTTCAATGGGTCAGACCAACGGATCATACGGGAACGCATTAAGTGCACTCCAGTCGCACGTATTTTGTGCCTTTCATATTGTTATCTCATGGTTCACACTATCAAAACAGTTCAATCGAAGGCCTGAAATCGAGGATCAGGAATAGATTGGAGTGTGGCCTCATGCAGACACTGCTTGGTCCCGACCTCAGCATAGGAGAAATCGATGCATGGACCACTGAGTCGGATAGAATTTTCACGTCATTCAGCGTACGTCAGTGGTTCGCAACATATACCCAACTATCGCTGACAACCCACCAGACAAGTTTAAACCTCATTCCTCTCATTCCCTTGGAACAGGTGTACGAAATACTGCAGCAACCTGACATGCCCAAGTAAGGACAACTGGTCTTAATTCCAGACCGGTCACTAACCCCGAAATTACAGTTTGATCCCAGAACCTCCACCGTCGGCTCCGACCATTTTCGGGCGTGAAGAACTGCTTCGTGACGTCGAGGATGCACTGCACAGGGGTGAAAATGTCGCTCTGATTGGTCCGGGTGGTATTGGGAAGAGCACATTGGCAATGGCCGTGATGAACAAAGAGGACATCATGGAGCGCTACAAGCGTCGGTTCTTTGTGACCTATGCAGATATGAATCCCAGGACGATAACCTTTGGCTCGTTCGTGGACCGCATAGCGAACATTCTGGGTCTCCCAATGTCGGGTGCGGATGGCAATCGACAGATCGAGACCAATCTTGGATTATCTCCCGTGCTCCTGGTTCTCGATAATGCAGAGGCCTTTGAGGATGCAACGGACCAGGTTGAAGCCGAACGGATATCGGATTTTATTGCCCACATCATCAGAACCTGCAGCGTCATAGTTCTCCTAACTTCTCGAACGAGTGCCAATGCTCGAGAAGTCTCCTGGGTTGTGCATGATGTCCCTCCTCTCGAAAAAGAGCCTTCGAGGCAGTATTTTAGGAAGATATACCCCAAGGAAATCAGCGACGATGAGGTCGATGAACTGCTAACCGCGGTTGATTTCCACCCACTTACCATCTCTATCCTTGCACATACTGCAAAAGAGAATAAATGGTCGGCGCAGGTACTGTTGGACAGATGGAATTCGCGGCGGAGCGAGCTATTGCAGTCGGGCCATGGAAAAGGTAACCTTGAATTCACGATCAAGTTATCCCTGGAATCACCGTCTGTCGAGAAGCTCGGCGGTGACGCTGTGCGTGTCCTTTGGATTATCGCCTTCTTCCCGCAAGGAATCACTGGCAGTCAAGACCACCTCACTCGCGTATTCTCGTCGCTCCCAGGGATACTATCTATCGTGGATACGCTGTGCAAAGTCTCACTAATCTATCCTTCGGATTCATTCCTGACAGTCCTTGCACCCATTCGACTGTTCCTCCTTGACACATTCCCGAATGCTGGCCTCCAACTTCTTGACAACGTTCGCCACGTTTACTACAGCTCTCTGCGGGCCATTACGGAGAAAAAGGATTCACACGCTAATCTTCTCACCTCCAATCATCTCAATATTGAGTACTTGATCGGCTTCGACCTCGCTCATCCTCCCTTTGATATCAGTGCAATCAGTTCTGCCTGCAGTGGGTTTCTCTGCGGTCTCCGACATCACAAAGCTCGACCTACACTACTTGCACCCATCATCACCTCGTTATCAGAAGAGACCCATGTGGAAAGAGAATCGAAAGCATTCTGTTTGGATGCCCTTGGGGAGCTTTATCTTGAGCTCTCGAATTATTCATTCGCTTCAACGGCTTGCGAAACCGCGCAAAAGCTATTTGTCGATGTCGGGAACTACACGAAGGCTGCGCGTTGTGTATCCACGACGGCTCTATCATACACCACCCGTGGGAACTTCTCCTCGGCCCGAGAACTTCTAGATCGTTTTATTCACTCTCCTTCCTCGGGCTGGCAATACATTGACAAGGAAATGAAGGATAAAATATACTACTCACTCGACGTGTCGAGGATGCACCTATCTTCCAATGGTGTCGACGAGCTCTTCTTGTGCACAATGGACAGCAGTTCCCGTGGTCTGCAATCAAGTGTACGCCACTGGCAAGCAAGAATGCTCCACGGATGCACGACGCCGGAAGAAGTTGAGGAACGTATCGAACCTCTCCGATCTGGTTGCATGACGTCGTCGAACGTGTGGAACCGCTGGAGATTCCTCGAAACCGCCGCAGAAGCTGCATTCCTGCAACGCAACTTCGATGACGCGGTGGCCTTGTTGGATCAAGCGTACACATCTGTCAGCGGCAGTTTCCGGCTCTCAGCGCACATTCTGATATGCAAGGCGGCAGTCGCTTCTGACCAGGGGCGTTTCAATCTCTCTAGGTCTCTGTCGCAACGCTGCGTTGACACTCTTGGCGTGGTGGCTACCGCGTCTTCCACCGATTTCTTGCACGTTCTCTATGTGCAAGGTCGGAATGAGTTATATGCAGGCCAATACTCGGAGGCTCGCCGATTCCTCGCTAATGTCATCGACCAGTGTAGCGTCTGCGACGAAACCAGGACCAAAGCATTCGCCATGAGAGCGCTCGGAGAGGCAGAGATACGTCTAGGCCGAAAAACTGGTTCGAACAAGTATTTCGCCCAAACAATGTCAGTGTGCAGGGCGGCTGGGACGCCACCAGAGTTGTTGGGCG
>JBBPLQ010001021.1:0-11346 GCA_038089855.1 Royoungia palumana
GATACGCGCACTCCGAAAAACGGGCGGTATTGGTCATGTCATCTTCCTCGACGCCTCGTCGCTCGAAAAAGCACTCGTCCCGCTGACGAAACCACGGCCTTGGCCTTCCTCTGAGGAGCCACGAGGTTACGCACACTACGCAGCGTTGTACGATGCTCAAAGGCCACCGCTTGACGTCGTCAAAGCGCACGTAAGCACGTGGTTGGAACGGTTCGAGTTCGATCTGGCAAGGACGAAGCAAAAATCGACATATCGCAAAGGTGAGGCGATCGTGGATGAAGATGGATTTGCACTCGTGACGAGGGGTGGGGCATACGGACAGACGCTTGGAGGTGGCGTTGGAGTTGCCAGCAAGACGTTCGAGAAAACGGGGCGGACGGGGAGTAAGAAGAAGAAGGAGCCAAAAGAAAAAGAGACGTTTTATGCTTTCCAGAGGGCCGAGAAGCAGAGAAAAAGTGAGACGAGATTTTTATTCTGTGTGCCCTTCCTAACGTGTCTTACGCCCCCAGCGTTACTGGACCTTAGGAAGAACTTCGAGGCTGATAAGGAACGGATAGAGAAACTCAAACAGTCGCGTCGTTTCAGACCTTATTGATGACCGCTGCGGTACGGTCTTGTCCTGTCTTTACTGTATCAAGAATCGATGGCGAGTTGTTGATAGCATTCTTTGAGCAGATGTTAGCAGGCCCTGCGCGAGCAAATATAATGAAAATGCCACGACGTAATATGCTGACCCGTATTGTATGTAAAATCCAGCTTGATACATCTGCGCTGCCTCTAGGTGCTTATCGGTGTACACATCCGCTCCCACCCCACTCTCTGCCGCAAATGTAGCAAAATTCTTGTCTACACTTGCACGTCATATGGTTGCAACCGGAAGAACGCTCCACTATCACTTGACATTTCGGGCAGGGTTTCCAGCCCTTCTCCTTAGCAAGGGCGTGAACTGCACGACTTTCATTTTCATCGCAGCTTTCCCCAGGGTGTGCCTCGGTTTTGCATTTTGAGCAAGCTTTTGTGTTGCATTCTGAACATGATACAACGTATGGCGTCGGCGAAAGCGATCTACCAATCAAATTTGAGCACCTCTTGTCAGGGCAGTAAATCCGGAGGTTGGGGGGAGTAGCAGCCTCGGCGCATTTCAACGAAAAGGTCGTACGGAGTGGACCGGGAAGGAAACTGAGGAAACCGTCCATAGGAAGCTGCTTATGGCAACATCTCAATGGAAGGAGCGTTTCGTCGCTGTTGGCGACCTCTGCCATTGAGATCACGCATCGATTGCAGATAAAATGGCCGCACGGAAGGCCGTCGAGACAGGCCATACGGTCGAATGCGTCGCAACAAATGACACATTCAACGCTAGGAAGCTCGATCAAGTCGCTCGTCTAGTATCATGCGACGAGACTCCCTACCTTACTGGTCGTCGTTTGCTGCATGCCCATAAATTGCCCAGTCCGAAGTTGGTCGATCCGGATGATCCTGGATCGGGCTGTGCCATTTCAATCGCTTTGTCTGCCACCAAGAAGTTTCGGCTGAGCACTCGGACAGTCAGTTCCCAACGTAAATACAAAGGAAGGGCAAAGGCACTCACAATATCTCTGCAAAAGCCAATTTCTGCATCAACAGCTGCGCCGGCGTCGGTGGTGGAAGCGGTTCTCCGCGCAGTAATGCCAGCGCGGCCTCATGATCGTCTCGTTCACCCATTTCCAAGAGACTTAATTGCTGAAGGAAGTCCATTCTGGGGTCTGTTTCGGTAAATTCAATGAGCCCCTGCGCGGGACGATCGACACGTCGAGGACGGGAAAGCACTACTTGCCGCTCTCCTTTGTGGTGTGTGAGCTAAACAGCCGCCGACTAGTCGGGGACGTGAGCTTCGTGAGCAGGAAACCCACCATCCAGTAGAAGCAGTTTGGGAGAGGAGACATACGAAAGGGCGTAAGGGTCCACGCGAATTTGGAAGGACTGATAGGAGTACAGGGTGCTAGCAACAGCAACTTGAGCCAGCGTCACGCACTCGAACCGAATGTGTATTCTGAAGTCGGGCGTAAAATCGAGCGTGTATACTGTAGCTCCTCAGTCGAACCGGAGAGGCTCAGGGGACATGACTACCGGCCACGCTGATCTAGACCTAACCCTACGTTTGGGGCACACTTTTGGTTCAAACGGAGCCTTCGTCCCATTCCAACACCCCCTCATACGATGGACGATGAGAGTGCAGAGATTGAATTGGCAAGTTGTGTGGTTTCCTCGAACACGAACTTACATGGCTAACGCACGGCCCATATAGCTTGAGCAAAACCTCAACAAAACACACCAGATATCCCAACGGATGATATGTACGTGGATCCCGGACTCCGCGCCTTCCCTGGCAGACATCTTCGCCACCAGCGATTTTGACTAATCTCGATTCTCGCCTGGTCAAGTTGGAGAAATCGATACTTCCCTTGTATGCTGCAACACAGAAGCTCAACCATCGGTCGCACAGTGCGTTTGCATTACCATCATCTTTGAAGTGTCCATCTCAGTGTTAAGAATAGACATCGACCGCGCACTCCTGAAGATTGACGAAGTCGCGAGTAGTCATGAGGGCATTGCTGAAGAGGAGGGTCTTATCCTGCGCGGGTGCGTTTCTCTTTGCCAATCCTGTTTCAGCTCTTTCTTACGACCGTCCTAAAGTCCTCAGGCTGGTCAACTGGAAATATATATTGATACGCTTGCGCGGTTGAATGCAGCAATCGCGTTCAAGTCGTCTGATGAAGACTCTCGCGAAAAGGTGCGTGTCTTTCTCCCCATAGTTTTGGTACAAGAGTAGGTCATCCCACCACGACCGCAGGCCCGCCTCATCGAAACTGGTGCAAAGAAATTAACGCAGTTGTATACGAAAATCGTCGCCGAAGGATCTTCGGGTTCACCTCCGATAGCAGGTCTTGATTTCACTCCAACGACGTTCCCGCCCGCGTTGCATGCCCATCTCAAGCCTCTCGTCGCATTCTTGCGTAGCCTTCCATTACCTTCCACGCACCCATCGCACCCTGCTGGTCAGGCCATTCTTGTCACTTTAAAGGAAGCACAGCGTGGTTACGCGGACATGCGCGGAATATGGAATCGCAAGTCCCTAGAAACGCACGCAAAACGAGTCGTCGATCGCGCTGAAACATTGGACGGTGTGATTGCAGGCAAAGAACTGGGGACTTGGGTAGAAAATCTCCTTCGCATCGCGGACGTAAGCACTTTCTTGCGGGCTGACTTCACTCTGATTGCGATATACGTAGATCGAATATAGTCTCCTTACCGACCTTGCACCCCTCACCATGCCTGCTGTATTGGGATCTACGTATGATACCCTCCTCAACCCCCTCCTCACAATCTTCACAGACACGCTATCCTCATTGATTGCGATCATCAAGCGCTCTCTCCATAAATATACCTTCCATGCTCTTGCTACCTATTCTGCTCTTTCTGCATCTCAGAGCCACTGGGAAACTCTGATGACGAGACGAGGCGAAGGGCGAAGAGACACGAACGAATTGCGGGATGGCCTCAATTCCGTAAGAAGCGTGTGTCTGAGGACGTTTCCAGAATTCTTGGCTGATTTGAAATTGGCGGCGACCGGACCTGGCAAGGGTGGTGAACTTGGTGTGAGCCTGGCCGATTTCACTGTCTCTGTGAGCGTTCTGGATCTTTTCCCGACGTTCAAGCTTGTTTTGTTGACTGTGTCAGACTGTAAAATATTTGGACAGGATTCCAGAAGTACAGGTGGCAGTCGGAGCGGCACTTCTTGCATTGGGTGACGGAAACTGGAAGATGGGTGAGGGTAAACAAGTAAAAGCTCAAAAGCCATCGACGATCGAACTGACCGAGAAGATCGTCCTGCAACATTATACCTGTTGGTCCTTTTTTGTTTTTTCTCGAGTTGGTTTCTTACTGAACCACGTTCTTCTCCGGGAAAGTCGACATTGTGAATACGATGATCAACAGTCTGACGACATTGTCTCGAACCCAACGCCGTGGAGCGTTTGGGTCTATATTCTTACTCAACAACATTTCCTATCTCTATTCCCGTCTCGTGCTGAAACCAATTCATCCGGGACTGACGGAGCTCGTCACGAAACCCACGGCAGATGCCCTTGCGTCGGCTTTTCGAACTGCGAAAGCGGGCTACTTCGACGCCAACTTTTCGCCTTTGATGCAAACGCTGAGCGAAGATCGCGAAAAGGAAAAGGTGGGCAGCAGTGCGTGGAAAGCGGCCACGAAAGAGAAGTTCACTCGATTCTACGATCTTCTGGAAGAGGTCGGGGATAGACATCGGATCGCAAAAGTATTGGAAGAGGAGGAAGATGGAAAGAAGGCCATCGCGGAGGAAGCTGTCAAGTTGGTCGTACCGAGTTTGCAGCGGTTCATTCAAAAACAACGAGACAAGGAGTTCAGTAAAAGTGGAGCTTTCGATTCGTTTCCGCCGCGAAGCCAACTGACGTCGTTTTTTTTATATAACTTTGCGACAGACCCTCAAAAGTGTGAGTGTGGATGGATCTGATACGTTTGCAAGTGCTGATATGGACACGTCCCATGTCCCAGATATCAAGTTGTCGTCGGAAGAGGTGGAAACACAAATACGTGCCTTGTACAGATGATGTGTTTTCGAACATGCCCAGCATTGCTCTCTCCGAATTCAATGTACGTTTTGGGACTGAGCGACGGACCACGAAGCAATGAGTAAGGCCTAGACTCGTGACCAACCCGAGGCAAGCGCGTGCAACCCTCGATAAGAGCCCGAGCGCATCGAGTTTATCCTCATCGTTTGAGGTTGCCAGATATTCGTGGGGTTAGACAATCGTGGATCAGTTACGAAGCAGATTGGGTCAATGTGCTCAATGAGGTGTGCAGAATCACCTCAGTAAACCTTTCCTGGACTTTGCAGTCCAGTGCGCTGGGTTTCGTTGTGTTTGAAGCGTCAGGCTAGTATCAGTTTCTTTCGGAAGGACAGGGTAATTCTTGATTGGATTTCATGATCAGAGCAAAATGATCGAACAAAATAATATCCATAATCAATTTCCAAAGGGAAAACATGAGTTATTTTATTGGACAGAAGTCACGTTACCCTAGGAATCCGCTCGCCACTGCTTGTCAGCTTGCCTCTTTTGGACGGGCTGGTCACGAGTCTAGTCGGTCAGCGCTTCAGCGCTCAGCAATAGACATACGCAACTGAAGTGCCTTTCTATACTTCTTGCGCTGGTCGTACAATCCGAAGTTCCTATCGCCGCACGACAGCCTCTCCCGCACTCGCGCGGGCCAACACCCTTTTCAGGAAGAAACGAGACGCACACGACCACGTCACTGGCAAGCGCGTCCGAAATCATGGAAAAGAAAACACGGCGAAATCGAGCGTGAAGCTGCCGGACCTCCAGAGAAAAATGCCAGACAGGTACCCGTGGGACGGACTTGGACGCGTTTGCTGATGCCAGCTCCGAGTGCGGGAGGATGGGGAATGGGCGTCGGCGACTGGAAGCTCTCGTGATCATTTCCACGATTTGGAGTCGCTGTTGTGTATGGTTGCATTCGTTCACCTTTTCTGGGCCGACTCGACGGTTGAAGTCGATGTCGATGTGACGTTATAGGGCCCGGGTCGGGCTCCAAGCCCCGGGCCCTCCAGGGTTTCATGTGTCTCAATGAATGTGAAAGACGTCCAAAAACCATCATCGCCAGCTCTTCCGAGAATTCGGACGTGTATACATTCTGTCGTTGGTAACTGTAGACCGTACGACCAAATAACATACTAATACTACAACAAAGCGAGACTGTACACTGATGGCAACCACGCTCAACGATTCAAACACGCCCAATGATGTATCATATCAGTATCTACAGTGCAGTCGATGTCAAACACGCCACCGTCAACGACCAACGCGCCCTTTGCCTGATCATGTTTGATATCGCATCTTCAAGACGGCGGGCGAGTCGAGGGGTGGTCTTATCCCGCGAACCCAGACTTCGTCTATCTCTTGCGTTTGCTCCTATTGCCCGTTATTGAAGGGGTCGCAGGGGCCATCGTGCCTCCCTGTGGTTCCTGTGGCGCATACGTATGTGCGCCATCCACAATGACATCCGACTTGCGCTTTCGTCCGCGTGCCCCTGTCCCTGCCCCGGACCCGGACCCCGGACCCACGCCAGCTCCGGGCCCAAGGGACACCTTGAACTCATGCGAGGCGTGCAGCGGAGGCCCATCCTGCGACACCACATCGTCGAAAAACGCGTGCAGTTGTTCCGTCGACGCGCTCCCAATCTTGGATGAGTCGGGTACCTTGGGCACGACCGACGGGTCAAGTCTCTCCGCCAACTTGTCCAGGTCGCCGTCCTCCTCGCTAGCACGTGGCATATCCATCAAGAACGAGTCAAAGTCAAAGTCTTGCGGGGCACCAATGGAGACGTGTGAGTACATATCCACATCGCCTGGATGAGGCGGTGGTGCGGACGCGCCTCCACTTACGCTGGGCGGGGTTTCAGTGGGAGAACTCGAATCGAGCGACGTGGGATCGATGCCCAAGCTCTGGATGAGCGATTGTATGCTCGTTTGCAGCTCGTCGACATCATTGTTGATCTCCGTGGTAGTTTTGTACGTCTTCTGAAGTCGCTCGTCCTGCTCTTGGAGTGCGTAAGGATCTGGGTCCGACGGGCTGCCGAGAAGTGGGAGTGTGAACGGTGTTAATGCGCTGGCAGACGCGTAATCAAGTGTTTGGGGTAATCTTCCTGGCGCTGCTGCGTTTGGTTGTACATTTCCTGTGTCTTTGGGAACACCGGGCGTGTATTGCTGAGGATTATTACTATTATATGGTGATGGGGCGATAAGATGCTGCTGGTAGTATGGTTGGCCTGCTGGTGATAATACCTCGGGTCCGATGGACTGAGAAGCTAGCGCGGCCAGGAGCTTTTGCATTTGTGTTGGTGAGTTGAGGACAGAGGTGAGGGCTGCTTGCACCACATGGTCGTTGTTTGCTTGTGTGGGGGTAGCTGGCGTAGGCGTAGACGTAGGGAGTGGCGTGGTATTTGTTGCGTTTGGCGGCGGGGCACTAGGCACTGATCGCGCTTCTTGTGCGGCAGGACGTGGCTCCGTGGGTGTCGGGGCGTCTGGGAAGTTAGACTCAACAGAGGCGAATCTAGTCATAAATGGTTCCGAGGGTGCGACAGAAGGTGTACCCATTGACCCAAAGAGATCTAGGGTTTGAAATTAGTACATTTTGAAAAGAAACCAAAACCGCCTTGAAGGGAACGCACCCGCCGAATTCGCTGATCGTGCACTTTCCAAGCTCGACCTAGAGTCCTCTTCGGAACCCTCGTTCGTCTCCATCTTTTCTCTGGCCCGTCCATCTGCGATCATCAACCTCTGGGGTTTCCTCGACACGACAGTGTGTGGTGCGTCCTCGTCCTTTCTCATCCGGTCGTCTCCATGCCCAAACACGCTCGCCAAAAACTTGAGAATCCGGTTAATGGTATCCTGATGTTTCTTATGCCTCTCCCTCGCTGTCATCGCCTCCTGCCAAAGATGCTGATTTGAACTCTTCAACTCGTTCAAGTCGGCAGAGATAGCCGCCTGATGTCGCTTAATCACTTGTATCCCGTTTACGATCGAGTTGATGTCCAACAGCTGATTTGGCGACAAGGCCCCCACCGCACCACTTCCCGCGTCCTTCCCTGCAGCAGGCGCGACATGCGTGTCATCACCCATCGTCGCCGCCTGCTTTTTACGCTGTATGAGACACAGCAAGTCTGGCTGACCCCGCAGAAAGTGCGGGTGTTCAAAGTTCCAAAACTCGGTGTTCGAATCGGCACGGAGAACACCTTGTTGAAGATGAGGGATCTTGTGGAAGCCGTACATGTTGAGCTGGCGAACAAAGGAGCTAAAGTTTTTGTGCTTGAACCAGCGTCCGAGGACTTCGCTCGCAAATCGTTCTTGATCAAGAACTAGGGTAGCGAAGGACGACATGGAAGAGTTAGTCGCCAGATTGACGCGTAATGTAACGACAAAGGGCCTACCAAAGAAGGAGTCGCCTGTATCAGACCATCTTATGAGATCTTGGTCGGCGGGGTCATTAACCATTCTATCGAGTGTCGGAAGAACAAATAAATGAGCAAATCACGAGTCCTTGAACAAAGATTAGATCAGTAAGACACGTACTCGTAAAGTTTCTGTAGGAAAGCAGGCACGAATTGTTTGGCCGGTCTGTTCAGGTGGGATGAGCTGCCTCTTGGTGCTACTGCAAGAGACATGTGCTGGTCTGTGGCAGCGGCCATCGTCGTCGTCGTTGCCGAGGTCAACGTTGAACGTTGAACGTTGAACGTTGATGTTCAAGAGGAGTTTGACGTGGAGAACACAGCACGTCGAATACCAAGAAGTATAGTAAGCAAACAAACGCAAAAATAATAATTCATTCCCTTTAGAAACCCTAACCCTATTTAGGTTCGTCAATTGCGTCATTAGTCGTCTAGCCAAATTGGCCAGTACTTATGGGTACAGTACGAATACGATAATCTGTAACACTCCTACTACCGACTTCATTCGGTACATCCTACCATCTCCATCTTCTTCTCAACCTCCTCTCTCAGCATCATGATCCGACTATCCAGCCTCGATGACAGGTCCATCTCTCGCGTGCAAGATCCACTCGCCTCTGCCAACATCTCCTTAGCGGCCTTGAAAGTCCGGCGCCACTGCGCCACCCCTTGCTGTTTCTCGGTCTCCACTTTCTCGGACATTGTTCCCTGTCCAGAGGCTTTTCGTTCGCCCTCCTTCATCTCCAGTACTGCAAGTTCGAAATAGGCCGTGGCAGTCACCCAGTCGCTTATTTCGACGTTTGCGCCATGCTTCAAAGCGTCATTGAGTAGTGTTCGTGCAGTCACGTAGTCACCTCTCGTGCGGTGAACGATGCCGAGGATGAGAGACCGAATGGCTAGTTCGTCAGGAGTGTCGAGGTCGAGCGGGATGTCTTCTGATGAGTATTGGGCGTATTTACCCTCGATTCCAACAGGGGGCGTCAATGCACCAAGTTCTTCAATGTGTGCTAGTGCGGTGGCTTCGTTAATATGAGAGTGCATGTTCCAGACTGTTAGGCCCAGGTCAGAGTGTCACCTAAGTACATCAACTCTTCGACTTAACAGATAGCAAATTCTAGGAATTCAAATTCAGAAGACATTTTGGAAACTAGATGGAAACGTACCCTCCGCCGGACTTATTCTGATCGCTTCTACGTAATACTCCGGGTCACCGCCCAGTCGGACTTGTTTTCTTCTGTAGAATTCCACTTCCAGCCAATCCAATGAATCCTAAATTAGAGACTGAGAACATCAAGACATACACTTCTTTTTGATGAACTTCTCCGTTGGCATCATCCTTCCCCCTGTGTTGATGCTGCAAGGTATCTTTTCGAGTAGACTCTGTGCCTCATCCAATCTGCCGGTGGATATGTAACACCCTAAGAAGGGTCATCCAAACGAGCGGGTTCACCATTCAGAGAGACTGACCTGCAGCGATGAAGAGATATGTAGCGTGACTCCTGGAAGAGTTGACATGGTTGGGATATACTCAAACCAACTGTAATGGCATTACGAGAACCCACCAGCTGTTCATTGTCATTAACTTCAAAAAGACCTCCGCGCATTCTTCGTATCGTCTGAAGCCAAGTAGTGTCCAAGCGAGCTCGAAGGCAAGCTGCATACTCGACTCAGGATTATTTCAAGATAAAAGCTCCGAAATGGCACACCAATGCGTCCGCCTGAGGAAAAGTTTCTGCCCTGCCAGGTGCCAGACCCTCTCTCAAAGTTTCGATGGCGCCTTCGGCATCCATCGTCATGCGCTGGATTTTTGCCTAGTATGCACCTCGGTTAACTGTGGCCACACAAATACGGGCCAAAAAATCCACCTTGTTCAATATCCATAAAGTGCCCCGAGGGTAGCGGACAGAGACTCTGCAGTTCGTTGAAGGTAAATGTCAGATAGGAGCTGATATTACATACTTGTTCACAATCCCTTTATACTGTCTGACAATGTGTTCTTCATCCGCTTGATACCCCGACATCAGCAATATGACGCCGTAATACGTCATGAGGACCAGCCTTGGGACCAGAAGACACGCACATTTCAGTTACGAGTTCCGGAGAGCGTAACAGCGGGCGATAAGCAACAAGAGCACGTACCCTGAGAATGTGGCATGCACGTCAGATCGTGCGGCAGACACAGCCAGCGCTTGGAGAGCGAGTTGGCGATCTTGTTGGTACCCCAAGAAACCTACCACAGCCCTAGCAAACATGAGATGGTAGCATCAAAACCTCCCATTCTAGAGAGGTATGCCATACCTGACCCTAGCGGGAAGAAGTGATAAAACCAGGTTGAACAGCCCATAACCTCGATTAAACAAGACATTTAGTAAAACGGAAAGTAGAGATGGGGACTTGGCAACCAACCAAAGGCGGCACCTGACAGGATCAGCTCTTCGATCTCGTCGTGTGATGGATTTGTTCTAGTACCGGGCATAGGAGGAGAGGGTGTCACCGAAGAAGTAAATCCCCATCGTGCCAGGAAGCCGGAAGGCCGTGTCTGTACGGAACGCTGTGCTACAGATGCTCTAACACTATATATCGAACCTTGACGAGACTGTGTAGGAGTATGTCCCGGTGTGGCATACTCGTCTAGTCCGTTTGGGTATAGCGTTTTGAACAATCTGAGGAGTGGCGACGTCAGAAAGGAATGGTAGCCTGTACCACGCTCAACATGTACTTGGTGAATTTTGAATGTGCACTAGCATGTTACATGTCAACCCAACAGAAGTAGAGAGGGGTTAAGGGGAAGGCTTGCCTGTTGAACTCGTATCTGGAGACATTTCAGTAACGTAACGATCTGGGGAATACCGGACAACTAACAGACATTGCAGATACCCCTTGTATGACTCGCTGTAACGAACGAGACGTGTAGCATTAGTGAGTTGCCAACGCCGAGTACATCGCATACCTCAATGCATGTGTCAATCCGGATAAAAGGACTGCGTCAGTGTGGAGAACCTCCCATTCAATACCGGGAGTGAACCTATGGCAGGGCTTATACGATTTGGCCAGCTTCATGAACTTCTTGGATCCCGCCTGGGAAGCCTCGAGGCATTGTGTGGCGTCTTCCATGAGCTCGGGCTAACAGGGAAACATTGAAAGTGAGCACCAACATGAGCATCGGATGAACTGTACCTCCATCCCAAGTGCGGCCTTTAGAAATGCGCACACGCCAAGACCGATGAGGTGAAAAGGGGAGTCACAGTAGCTGTCGTCGCTGAAGGCGTCCACTGCACCGACCAAGTCATTGGCAAATAG
>JBBPLQ010001023.1:0-11328 GCA_038089855.1 Royoungia palumana
AAGCCATTGCCATAGCACTCATCATGATTACTCCGCGACTTCCTGAGCCTTCCTCAAAGACTGCTTCTACATGCGTGTAGGATGAACTTCGTCGAAGCCAGTCTCATTGACACGGTATTAATGTCAACCATCCGATTACATCCACGATGCGCAGTGTCATTTCGGACATGGACGAGACTTGCATGTAGGCTTATCCGGCACGATGGACAAAGCCTAACGCGTAACGCTTGAAGCGGCTTGATAGTCAAATGCACATGATGAGACCAAAGATAGGTTCCAGCAGGATACAAAAAGTCCGTTGAGAATGCTACATATTCTCAGAATTCAGTCCATCTCTGCGCATCGGAACGCAGTCACGTATTTGCTGATTGCGTATGCACAGAAGTCGGTAATTCCCCATGTTAGATTCTCAAGCAACATTGAATATTCCGCTGGTGAATCCACCAGATTCGACTTGGGAAGACGGTTAGGTAGGTTCACAGCACAGGCGTGGAATGAGCAGGCTTACAAAGAAGCTCGTATGGGCCGGTTACTATGTCCTGGGGAACTGTGATCGTAGTTGTGCCGTCCGCAAGCTTGACATTTTCGGCTAACAAGGACCCTATAATTTCGCTGAATAGCGATGTTGAGCGTACCGGACGGGAAACGTACGACTGGGATTTTCGCTTGCCAAGACGAGGAATAGGTTGGCGTGGGTTTCTCCGGGTGAGAAATCGACTGCGTGCCTGCAAAGGTGAGATGAGGGGATGGGTCATGCGAGAATGCGTTGGCATACCATTTGGGATGATGCGTCTCCCCCAACTGCCATCTGGTATGGCTGTTGGGATAAGAGAAGATAAGATTGTCGGCCATCGCGGGAACAGCGGCGGCAACGAGGGCGAGCAAGGAGACAAAATATTTGTTGAACATGATGAAAATCAAAGGCTGGAAGAATATGCTAGTGCTGAAAAGCACAGGGAAGAGATGTATGCATTTATAGCTTTCTGGACAGTGAATTAGTTCCGGACATCAAGTTGCACGACAAGAGAAGCGAGACAGACTGTCATGTCCAAGTCAAGACCATCGACATATCGACGTGGTACTATCTCATTCGCTGAAGACTGATTAGAATCATCATATACGGCCTCAGCTGAGGCCAGAATTCAAACCTCACAGATCGAGCTACGGGGGCTCAGCTCCTCGGCTTCCTCCAGCGTCACACCGAACTCTGAATCACTTCCAGTTTCACGGTAGCCCGAGTCTGAGTACCATAAATCGTCGTCTAGTACACCCCAAACTGGTACTAGTGGGTGTGCGCGAGCATAGGTAGTACGGTCAGCTGATTTCCTTGTCATCGCAACGCCACATAACGCTGAAACAGGATTGTGTCATTCGTTTCTGCGGGATACTCGACGCATGGATCTTATCCTATACCAGTGGTTTACATAAGTAAAGCGACACTTTCTGTGCCTCGTTCTCATGGTCGGTTACTGTTGTTTCAGCTTTAAATTGTCGCAAAGCTCGCCGTGATGAAGCTCGTGCCTCCGATTACAAATTGCGTTCAGAATATCTGGGTCAGCTAGTCACTGGCATGCATATGGTGTGAACCCCTCCAAGGCCGGGCCAGTCTTGAGCTCGAGGTATCAAGCACGGCTTTTATAATCCCTCACTAGCACTATCGGACAGGGCTCGATCGTAGGGATGAATCTGACATTGCACCTGTGTTACCAGTACTAATAGTCTCGAGCTACGCCGGTGGTTGGCACGAGTACGTGTGCCCGCCAGAGCTTGTCTCTTTGTCCCGACGTGTTCTCCGACGAACAAGGGACCACGTTCCACACGCTTCGCTTCTCCAACGGATCCGCGCACGTCACAGCGACACGGTCGTATTTCAACACCACGTTTGCGCAACGCGATAGCCTTGCACGAAAAGGCGGCGAACTACTTCGAAGAACACGAGAAGACACTGGTGAATCAACCCTGGACGCGGACACCTCGCGGACGGCCTTTGCTGGATGGCGTGGCGCCGAAAGCCGTTCTCCTTCTAGTCCAAGCCCAGAACTTGTACGTTCGTACGACGCCTCCCGGAAACGCAAAGATGGGTGGACCCATTCTAAACTTGAACAGCTTGCTCCATTAGCCCTCGAGGTTCTTCAAATAGGCCTCGACCACGCGTCCTTCGAGACGCTGGCCGCGCCCGCACCCGTCAAGGTTCGACGAGATGATCTTGGTGCGGCCATGCTTGTCCGGGTATCGAGATAAAGTCATCGCCCAGGCATCGATTTGCGATCCAGCATCGACACGGGACACGTCCACCCGAGCCTCAAACGCCAAGACGAGGCGAGGCGCTCATAAACAAGCTCCTGATTCCGAAACACTGCGAACCGAACAAGACAAGTCTCGCATCGAGACTCGAGACTCGCCTAGGCAGAACCACCCGGCCCTTCGACGTGCAAGAGATATATTGAGGGGAGAAACGCGAAGCATATTGACGAGTGCGAGATCCCCGTACCGAAGGGGCTTGAAAAACATTCACCCGTGAACCGAATAACTTACGAAGACGGGTCCCAACCTCTGGAATTTCCGCCGCCGGACTACGAGGGTCCGAGCAACGTTTCAGCTTGAACGGGAGAAGCCGTCAAGAGCGAAATCTTATCGATCCGATGCGACACGCCGTGTCCACCGCAATCAGTACCCGTAACGTGACCGCAGTGGCCCCAGATCGGCTCCGTCGACGCGGCCAACCCCTGAGTTTCAGAATTGAATGCTACCGTATTAAATGTGTCCGCGCCCCAAAACCTTGGGGTACGGCTAATGGTGAGAGCTACCCGAGCACATTTGAAAGTTCCCGGTCGAAATGGTGTTATGCAAAGTTAAGCTATGACGCATGGAGTACGATCGATGTGTGTGATACACGACATACTTCCATTTCCTGCTTCGTGCGTTCATCTACCCTGAACTTTCTTGTCTAATATGTTTTGCCATCCCCTGCGAGCGCAGCAAGCGGGGGCACCAACTATGCGGGGAGCGATTCACACGCGAACATGTTCGAGTCGACGCGACCATCGCCCATGTCGTGTAACCCGCCCCCCTCAAGTGCTCGTGCGCCGTACTACGCATTACCGCGAAGCGCGGAGGAGCAGTGACGATCGGGGGAGACGTCAACTCTATTCGACAATGAAAAACGTAGGTCCGCAGAACGACGCTCGTCCATGTTCTTTCATTTCCGTGGTGGTAGCCACTGGCAGAACGCACGTAGCCGTTCCCCCTGTTCCTGAACATTGGATGAACCTGAACCTGGCGTGCGCGCCAAGTACGCGACGGTGAGTGCTTTATGACGATGCTGTCAAGGTGGTCAAGTTCCCGCCAACGAGCAATCGAGAGCGTGAGCACCGGTTTTCACGGCCTCTGCCCTGATCATGATTTCCGCTCAGAGCCCGTCCGAGCGCGAGTGTGCAAGCCGTGTAATCAATTGCAATGTTCAGTCTACGTACAATCTTGTCAAAAATTATGAAATCCAAATTACTAGGCAGCGACCGACTCCAGCTCCACTGTTCCAGCCACGAAAGCGTATGGTATGTTACAAAGTCATTACTGACCAACAAAATATGTGCAAGTATCAAACGATGGAAGCAAAAAAGGAGTGGTCGGGAGTGGAGAACGTGGACGATCCCAAAGTTGTCGGTACACTTTTTGTAAAAAAAGTTCGGTTTCCGTCCCCGGAATCTAAGTTCAGACGACCTGCGGGCTTTTCATATCGCCGCTCGAGGCAGAGTACTGCTCAAATGAACGGCGTCAGTCAGGAGAAGTGCGATTGCCCACACCGCTCACCTCATCTCGGACGTATTCCTGCGTTGTGTCGATCTTGATGGAAATGTTGTTCGGCGGGCGCTGCCGAACTAATAAGTCGATCCTCATCGCCATCTCTCGTGAAACATACTTTTGATGCCATGCCCACCATACTCGTGGTAGTCTTCTGGTGTACACCTTGCAGCGAAAGAGACATTTCATCCTCGCGAGACTCGCCCCTCAACGCTTTTCGTGCATTGAGGGTCGCAAGGAGGGAATTGCAGTAAACTGTTCAATTCAGACGTGTGAATAAAAGAAATGGTGGTGAGAAATAGGAACGCACATCTGCCAAGGCAGAAGTAGAACGCGATGTAAATGAAGGTGTCTGGCCATGCTGCAATCTATCGCACGTTAGTCAGCCAACGGAGGCGCGTAACACGCAACACTGCCTACCGACACAAGGGAGCTGACAGCGCAGATACTGTCCCGTTGTTAGCAACATGGTGCTCGGCGAATCAGGAAACTCACCTCGTCATAAGGCCGGTGTTGATGCTGAACATGATCTAGACGTAATCGTCCTTCACTGCAAACGAATGTAGGTATATCAAGACTTACCAATTTGTTGATCATCGTGTCGGATCTGAGGACGACATATTGGGAGTGTAACAAGAGCATATATGCAGATATACTCACCTCCGGAAGCCAGTCCGCGACCTCTGCAACATGAAACAGAGGAAGATGGCGATGAGGACATCCCCTGCTGCGGCGACGGCGTTGACGGCCATCGATATTGGCTGGATACATCATCAGTGTAACATTCAGGGTACTGGAGTCCATCCGGTTACCTTTAGGGTAGCCAACTCTGCAAACGTTGTCAAGTGCAAACTAAAGTGTGCGTTAGCAGACTGGATGTGAAATAGAATATAAACCAAACATACGCCTTGTAAGCATAGACTACAAACGGCAGTATTATCGTCAACATCGTTCCATCAAGAAGCTGTATAGAACCCACCGAGAACGAGAACTATAGAGACCAGCTCAATTACGGGAGATCAAGCTTGGGAGAATTGGGCTTACCGAATTCGCCAGCAACCAGTATCATCTTGGAAGAAAACTCGTAAGACATAGCACTATCCGTCTTGGACCAGATGACGTACCACTGAGCCCGTGGCAAACAAATTTTTGTTGCTGACTGCAACAGAGATCAGTGAGGGGGATTGATTTATGAAGGGGGGACGTACGCCTGTAAACACGCATCGCCAGGAAAGACTGGACAAAGAGCGCAGTGAATCCCTAATGTGAGGTGAGCCAAAAAAGAGAGAAAAGCACTAGAGATCGCATACATTGAAGATGACTTCCACCTGGATGACAAATGCATCAGTATGATCTAGTAAGGCAGGACGACAACTTACGATGAGACTCCTGGTATTGAATGAGTACATGAATGTTGCTGAACGGAGCCCACTCACCAGACAATGTTGAGCAGCCCAGTCGGATTTGCGAGGTCAGTAACAAGATACGTATATGCTGTGGAGAATGAATAAGGTGCTGGATCAGGAGTGAGCGTACGTGCCCGAGTGCGTGATCAAAGCCTGATGGCAAGTGTCTGATATAAGAACGGCAGCGACCTGGAGGGCAAGATCTGGACGGGGCCGATAAGAAAGAGTTGCGTAAACTGACCAGAAGCTTGATATGCCACGGGTCCGAAGGATAACGACCAAAGTAGTACCAAGTCTGAATGCAAGTGACTGTGTTTCGCGAGTTGAGATAACGGTAAATAACGAGATGCATCAAGAACACACCTCCATACAGACTGTGGAAGGGGATATGAGCGCGATTGATGGATGGCAGATATAGCACTCACGCTGCTGAGACGACGACACCGATTAAGAAAGCGCCGAACCTGGGATGAATGGTGACGACAGAGAGAGAGAAGGGGGCGCTGGACGTACGTGTTGTCATAAGCCATTGTCGAGGGACGGGGGGACGGGGGGAACTGGGAGGCTTCGAAGTAGCATGTCGCTGAAATAGTCCAAGTTAAGCACGTATATGACCGCGTGGCAACCCGGTGGTAGCTAACAGGCATCGTTGAAAACCTTTCACCCGTCGCTTACGAAACGGAGATTCCCTTGCCCCATTAGCGGTGCTTCTCATCCGATCCGCAAACGAGGTTCCATAATACTTGCCTTCATTCCTCAAGGCCTCACATCTGGCTTGCCTTTCCTGAGTCTGTGCCCCATCGTCCTTTCCAAGTCATCCAGATCTCATTCCGGGAGACCCTTGTTCTCCGGCAGACTTTCCCAGGACCTCGGTGCTTGTCACGTCTCCAAGCTCCTCTCCACGGAGATTGCCATACGCCTCGCTTCCAATTGTTGACTTGCCGCAAAGTATCTCCTTGAGAAACATATCCAACGAAACCATGTTACTAGAGGTTAAAGTGCACACACAAGTTCAAATTAGACCAAAGAAAATTTCTTCGAACAGCCCGGCGAACGCGTATCTGTGGCATCGTGACGCAACTCATCAGGAAGCCGCAAGAAGCGTTTGGACCAAGTTTAGTCTCATCTCCTCGCGATCCCGGGGATCGAGTTCTTCAAAGCGCAATCAAGAGATAGACGCACAGGCCCTCTGGACCTCGGATGTACCAACTGATGGGAAGAAACGCCAAAAACCAGGGCGTATGAGAAATGCAATGTAACACCGTGGGAACGGCGGGCCGACCGGAGCAATCGCTGCTTCACCACATCCTTTGTCACGCCCGTGCGACAATACTCAGTCTTACTCGACCAACATTTGAAAAGTCCGTGGTAAGTTCAAGGCAGGCCCATCACAACAGCTCCATCTTGTCGCCTTCTAGCATCCCCCCTTAACTTGACCGCCATCGTGCCGCTCAGTCCCCCTTGCCAAGGACTGCCGATGGTCAGTAATTTGGCCCCGGAGCAATGGGAGTGACGGATCATCGCAGCTCATGATCCGCTCGCCGAGACACGAACCACTTTCATGCTAACCTAAACCGAAGTTTATATAGTACTGGGGACGAATTGAACGTTTGTCGAGCGCCTGCACGTCATTGAACACAAGCCATTAACTTACATGTCGTGTTTCTGATGTTTCTGAATAGAAGGTCCACCAAGCGAAGGAGGTGCTCCATGCGCTTGGATGAATACTACATGCCGCATACCGTATGTTTCAGTCCCATTGGTGGGCTCATGGAACTAAAAATTATAGCCAATCCTCGACGACATCAACACAGATGCGGCGTTCGCACAGTGAATAGGCGTTTCACGTGTTATCACATCAGAGATGCTAAGTTTAAACCTTGGTGTGCACACCGACGACTGAATTCATGTCTTAAATACACGCGTGAACACACAGGGCGTCAAACATCTGGACACTAGCAACCCCCGTCGGTGCTGACCGATGTCCATATCATGTCACCGTCGGTCCTCCCACCGTTTTCTCTCGTCATGAGTCTCTGCTCCTTCTATTCTGTAATAAAACCACAGAGGAAACATTCAGGCCAACCGGAACAAATATCCGATACAGCAGGTGCCACAACGACCATGCGTGCACCTCATTGATCTTCTAGAATTACAGCCCTCCCTAAATTGAGCAGTGATCGTGGCGACTTGACAATGCAAGCCACAGGATGGCGTGGACAGGTCTTACAGCATGCTTTGGGCACGGTTTGATCTTCATGAGTGCGTGCCACAATCTGGCTGTTGGCCGAAATACATGAGGCGATGAGGACATAAATATGTCATCTGATAATCGGTTAGATGAGGTCAGCCTATTATCTACGCGGCTTCGTTCTCCCGCGCACTTCCTTGTGCCATCACGTCCGACTGATCACGGAAATACCCTTGGCCATGGTAATGCTCTCACTGAGGATCCAGTCATAACCCACGCAAAAAATATGAGTTAAGTGAGCAGACCACTTGGTTCTCGAAGTTCAAATCCGACTTTTGAATTCAAACGTTCACCAGGATCCTGGGACCTAGCCGCACCCACAATTCATATCTCGAAACACTGCAATCAAGGGTTAATTCACAGGAAATTGATCATCATGAGAGTCGTACAACTCGGGGCACGTGCGAAGCATCGCATCGCGCTCGTACATTAGTGAGACTAAATTGTGGGTGTCCACGGAATTGTGCACCAATATTTCGATCAAGACTGGCGGCAAGAGCAATTCCAACATATAACTTTACCATTACAAACAAACTACAATGATTTTTTTCAGAGAGAAGTCCATGGAATTGATTGGTAACGCAGTATGTGAATATGTGAATCCCCATTTGTCATAATGTGGCTGTGTTGCAATGGGTCTGGGTTTTTCCGATATTTTGCCTGAATAGTAGTGGTACATATCTTGTCAGGGACGGTAAAAAATGCAAAACTGAGGGTCATTATGGGATTGCTATTCGGAAGGGAGCTTTTTTGTTTTTTTAAATTAAGACATCGCAAATGTAGTGGGATGACCAAATATGGGATCGGCGCGCGGATTCAGGATGGCCAGCGCTTGAGACGACAATAGGCGCACGTACTCCTTCGTCTTTACCATCACTCTCTTCATTCTGTACAGCGGGAATGTCGTCCGAGGAACCGCTATGGCATTGTAGCGACGTAAGTGCCTCTCGTTCCTGCCAACATCCGACTCACACCAACCCATCTAAAGTGCCTGACTACGATGAGGCCGATCATGGTCTGTGTATACCCTCGTACCCCGGCCTTGTGGTCACATGTCTCCTCTTAACAGACCCCTGATCCCATATGTGCCAACTGTCGCAGTTCTTCCGTAGAACAGGTGCACTTTTCCACCCGCCGTACTACCTCGTCCTAACTTCGTGCAGCTCGATTCTGAGGAAATATCGACGGAGTCTGCCGAGGACATGTCAGATCACGACGTGGAATTGACGGGCCATGATGAAGAAGCAACAGATAATGACGAAGAGGTGTCAGACCACGACGGAGAAGCGACGGACGCCGACGAAAAAGCAACAGACGCCGAGGAAGAAATGACAGACCCAGATGAAACAGTCGCAGACCCCACCGAGGAGAATGGAGATGTCAACGGAAAAATCACATCGATCGATACTCATGACGAACCCTCAGGTGTGTTTGCCCGCGCGATGAATGCAATCTCTCATACTTGGTTGCGATAGACGAGAACATCTCGAATCTGGAGAAAACAGTCCAAGATCTCCGGAGTGAACTCGCCGAGCTTCAAAGCCGATATGAGGCGCAGTCTCGCGAGCTCGAAACTGCGCAGAATGAAGTTCAAACGTCAGAGACGAAGTCGACCGAACAAGAGGACGATGGGACTGTCGCTACCCTCACTTCCCAGGTGGAGGAATGGAAGCGTTCGGATGCCGCTGTGGAAGAGGAACTCGCAGCCGCACGCAAGGACCTCGAGCAGCGCCGTCGCGATTCACATGAGCTCAATACCCTGCGCAGCGAGCTAGAAACTTCCCGTACCCGATGCACCCAGCTCCAGCAGCGTTATGATATCCAGATAAGGGAGCTTGATGCCATTGCAAAGGGTCCACCGCACATATTTGCGTTGCACACCTTCGTTAAAAAGGCAGATTCATACGCGGAAGCGACGATCCTCGAGACGTTGCAATATCTTAATGCAGATATTCAGTTGAGCTCCACGTTCATGGCCGAGCGTCTAATGGACGACTACCTACCCCGCGCTCCAGAGACTACGGAGGAATTAACCAATGCAACGCAAAGAGCCGCAGGAGTCATCGGTCAAATCTTGGTAGATTGTTTGGGGAGAAACTCACGCGACGAAGTGACATTGTATCTCTCGATCGCATTTCGTGCTTATCTCAACTACCGTCTATGCGGGATCATGACCCCATGGAGCCTCGAAAAAGAAAGCAACGATATCATTGACAAGATCTACGAACGGATGCAGAAGTCAGGCGAGTGACCCGGTTTGAAAAGCCCTCGTCAATCCTCCTGATAATCGAGACAGAGACTCAGATGACGTCTGGTCGCTGGCGGTCCGTCACCCGTCGAGTCATCTCACCGACGTACATTACTGGCCCGGAAGACTTCATCAAGGAGACCCTGGAGGGGCTTTCAGACCTTCTTATGATAGCCGGATGTGCGACCTCCGTTTCCGCTGCGACGACGACGATAACGAATAAATTCCCCGACCGAATTCCGTTCCTCATCCAGATGGCCTGGCGACTGAGCAAGTTCGTCGGAGATGCGCTGTCGGGCGATTTCAAGATCTATGCTGTCCCTCGCTCGGAGACGTTTGACGAAACGACGATGGAGGTAGATGCAAATATTGGCGGCTCAGGTCGGGCGAGGTCGAGCGCACCATCAAAGGGCCAAAAGGTGTTCTGCGCGACGAGTTTGGGACTGAGAAAGGAGGTCATGACCAAGCCTCCAGAAGGAGGCAAGGAGAATGAGAGGGTTCAGACTACATTGATCAAGGGGCAGGTGCTTCTTGATTCGTTCCTGACTACTACTGGTACTGCGAGAAGGTGAGGCCCTATGTTGGCCTATCTGGTTCCTGGCCCGAGGGCCAAGGCTCGATCATGTTTGGTTTCTGGTTCATTGTACTTGTGCTGTGTTCTATTCACATTGCTATCGTTTCGACCTGCTTTGTACCGTACGGTTTCATATGTATGTGGACGCTCGGATACGCTAAATGTATACCCATGGCATGCAGAAAATGAACTACAGGAAATGATCCTCGTTTTTTGTTTAATCCCATCCGGAGTCGTCCGACCTCCACGGATGGGCTAGTTTCCTGAGCGAGGAACGAGGTCCGTTGACATGTTTTTCCCGTTCCCAAATGAAATGGGAAATCGATGTCGTAGCGTCCTGTTTCGCACAGGTTCGACATGGTGGACCTGGCTTAGTAGTATGTGTACACCACAATCTAGATCTTTCAGTGCTCAGACATTCATGGTTGCCCTGGGAGCTTGACAGATAGGCTGCGTACTTCCGCTTCTTTCCGCCTACGCGAAGGGGGCAGCGAAAAAGCGAGGGGTGATCACAGCTGGGACCTGATCGGACCCGCGTTGGCATGATTGAGATAACGTGGGAAGCGATGGCATGACAAAGGAAAGAGCTACCACTGGCTACTACCAGTGCCTACGTTCACATGCGGATTTAATCCCGCACGAGTGTTCGGGCCGGTGCAGTTAGCGCATGTGGCGGCCCTGGCGTTGCGTCCTTGAACAAAAAGGGGCCTGCCTGTGCACTGGCGAGACGGAAACTGTGCGGGAATGACGAGCACATCAGCGGGGGGGGCATTCCGAAAGGTGAAAGCGACGCCGTCGGAGGGCGAGTGGATGATATTCCTGGGTAATGTGTGTGTCAATGTCGTCACTTATCGTGCCTAGGGACGGTGATGGGGACGGCTGTGGTCGTGGGCACGGGCTAAAGATCACGTGCTCTGGTGTTGGCGGACTTGCTTGGCGTCATGTTTGTGGAGCTGGAAAACGCCGTGAAGGTACGCAGGGTCGCGGAGAGTTCTTGCCAGTGTGCAAGGCATCACTGGCTCCCGGGCCGAAATGTTCAACCTACAAT